>JAXIVJ010002120.1:0-112500 GCA_036785665.1 Chirona hameri
TGGGCCCAACACTCTTCCTGCTCTTCATCAACGACCTCCCCGGACACGTCAACAGCGGCATCAAGCTATTCGCGGACGACACCAAAATATACGGAAGCGTCCCAGGAACGGAGGTGGGCGTGACCAGCTTCAGCAGGACCTCGACGCAGTCTGCAAATGGTCTGGAGTGTGGCAGATGCCATTTAACATGATCAAGTGCAATACGATGCATCTCGGACCGAGGAACGTTCGCCAAACCTACTCCATGTTTGGAGGCCAGTATGGAGCAAGTGGAGGACGAGAAGGGACTTGGGAGTCGTCGTGGACACCTCGCATGAAGTTCCGTAAGCAGGCGGCGGCGGCGATTGCAAAGGCAAACGAGTCCTCGGCACAATCCGGCGCTCGTTTGAGCACATCGACCAGCAGACGCTCCCGCTGCTCTTTAAGACCCTGGTCAGACCGCTGCTCGAATATGGGAACGCTGTCTGAGGCCCGTTCAACGCTGAAGACGTAACACTGGTGGAACGAGTACAACGGAGGGCGACCAGCTTGTTCGACCAATCAGACTGCTTCCGTACGAGGACCGGCTGAGAGCCCTGCGCCTGCCGTCTCTGCAGTACGAAGACCGGCGCGGCGACCTCATTCTGATCTACCAGCTGATGAACGGCCTGCATCGAACTCGATAAGCAGAAGTTCTTCCAGGACCCGCCGTCGGCAATACACGAGGACACTCCCTGAAGGTTGCCAAACCGCAAGCGCAGACCAGAGTGAAGACGAACTCTGGTCTATGAGAGCAGTGAGCGACTGGAACGCACTTCCTTCGACACGTCGTTTCATCAGCCACGACGAACCTCTTCAAGAACCGCCTGGACCACTACTGGACGGGCATCATGTACGATGCGCCAGGATAGGCGACACAACACTGAAGCCGCATATGGTCAAGGAAAGCGTACCCTTTGAATTATCCACTGAGGCATAAAAACAATCCAGAGATGTATAGAGCGGGCAAGACAGACATCTAGTCCTCCTTATAGTCCCGTACTATAAGTACAAGTACAAGTACAAGAGTACCAGCCGCTCTGGCGCTGAATTGTTGTTCCTGACCGAGGCGGCGTGAGTGCCAGCCGGTCTGGCGCTGAATTGTTGTAAATACTGCGGTGTGCCATTCAGCGAGAGATGTGTATACTGTATACTGTATAGTTCATCGTTCGCTGATGTTGTATACCTAATGGACCTAATAGTGTTGCAGTAGGCAGCGACCTGTTCGAAATGTCACCTTCTTTTCTGCATACGGGGAGAGTATGTTTGCGCATTCGCAGGTCACCGGAGATAAAGGGTACGATCGGCAACACGACGAATTCGCCGTAATCACGACGAATTCGTCTGGTGATTCGTCGGACGCCGAATATTCGCTCTGTTTGTGTTCGCAAACACGACGAATCTGCAAACGAGCGAATTCTCCCGACGATTCGCTCTGTCGGAGCGCGAATTTCCAAACCAGTCGTCGGGAGGCTAATTTATTTTACAGTGTGCCATAACGTCATCTGCAGTTTTGCTGTATTGACTGCGGTGTTGCTGAGTACTGACAAGTTCAAAGTACCGTGATTTCTGAAAACAAATAAAATAAGCACACAAACCAAGGCTTTATAACTACACACACCATGACACGGCCAGCAGTGACAAAACCGGCGGATAATTTTGTTGTTACAGAACGCACGAGACAGCGATTCGTCGGAGAGCGAATTCGTTGGATTCGTCGGAGAGCGAATTCGTCGTGTTGCCGATTGCACCCAAAGAGCACGGCTCTGCGCGTGAATGGTGACTAATTTACTTGCGAACGATGGTAAATGTGAGATAGATTCGATTCGATATTGCTTGTATATCTCGATCGTTTTGTTTTGATATTGATGTTTGCTTGATTGGCAATACAAGTGAAATGTAGTTATTTGTACTTGATTTTGAAACACTTGGTTCTCAATACATATATTCCTGCTTTTTAAAAGATATATTTAAACTTTTGATTAAAAAAGAAAAAAGGAAGAAAAAAAGGTTTTTTGTTCATTTCGAGTTCGCGTGTGCCAACTGCAACGCGCTGTGGTACCACCTCTATCAGAACGCACTATACCAAAAACAAAATTGATTGGATGGACCTATCCAATGGTTAAACCCAGATCTCAATCAGAGCAGTGTTGCAAAGTTATTAGCTTCCGAAAGCGTCTGTATGGCCGAGTCGGGCCGGTCGGGCCGGGTCAAATGTAAATGTGTCTATTAAGTTGACGAGAAACCTCACCGGCGCTTCGCGCCGCTCGTAATTATATTGGTGATCCCTAAGTCGAGGCTACCCGCCGCTCGGGATATCCCACAAAAATGCAAGGTCTTGCGGAAGCGCTTAAAATTATAGTTTGTTTTATTATAATGCGTTCGCTTATGTAAAGGTAATAAAGGGTTCTACCTTGGCAGATTTCTAGATAGTTGGCAGTACAATCGTCCTAGGGCACTTTGAGCTAAAAAAATACGAATATGACTTATAGTTTGGACCATATATCTGTGGATAAAAAGTACGTTTCTGTTGTATGGCACGTGACGTCATACAACAACAGTGATTTGTCTGGCTCCGCCTGGCGCCAATACAGTCTCTGACAAGGGCCGCCGCGCCGCGCGGGTGGCTGAGCGGATATTAGCGAGGCGTCGTGATCAGAGACTACGTGCCAGAGAGTGTATCAATACCCCGGATGTCCTTCAATGTCAACACATTAGCCAATCAGCGATGGGAGATACGATGGCCACTCGTTCCGGCATCTAGGACTCCGGTGAGCCAATTTTAAATAATTAAAGGGTTTCTATGAAGATGTGAAAGCTTCTCAAGTCAATTTTCGAGCATGTAGTACAGCTTGGCTATCTCAACTCAAACCGCCATTGACAAGGTGAACAGTTTCCTTTAATGGCTGTACCGAGAACATTGATTAGCCTAGTGGCAATTATTTAATGGTCAAACATTGGAATAGCTTTTACTGTTTCTTTGGGAACACCTTCCAAAGCTAAGGTGGTCAGGGCTCCCCTGCCTTCCCCAATGTATATGGAAGTTAAAGTAAATGCATGCGCATTGAACCCATTGAACATTTTCCAGTAGGGAATAAAACAATGTAAATAATACCCAGTTTCTTGACAGCTTATGCCATGGCAAAATTTTGTTGTGACTTTCTGAAAACAGAAGTGCAATCCTAACAGATGGGAATATTTTAATCTGATACTTGGTAGAAGACCTACTGTTAAATCATGTAAGTAGTGACAGCTGACGTCAGCGAAATCCTGACCTGGAAAATATTGTAGTTATTTATTCTATGCATTTGAAACATATTCTTGATTGTGGGTGCCGAAGGACTACTGTGGGTGCCCATTTCAACTTTGTGGGTGCCCTGGCACCCACAAATAGATAGGAAACCACACCCCTGATCGCCATTGGAGACAGGGTTATTACTACAAAATACACGGCTCCATATGCTCTAGAGTATTTCGTAATACGGGAGTGGTTATTTGTAACTCCGCTTATTGTTTTGTCACACATGTCAGCCATTTACCTTGGTCCTATTCATCGTCCCTTGTTAGGCTATGTGATGCATCCAGAGAGTTAGATTTCTTCTGGATTATTTAACGCAGTTTTTCTTCTTCATAGTGCTGCGTTTCAGACTCGTCGCATTGAGTTAATCATTTCAAACTTCTTACAAATACTACGGGTTATATTGCACCTATATATATGTTGACCCTGTGTTATAACCTGAAGCGGCTCAGTGCCGTGACGACTCGCACCACTGTTCCCAGACACGGACCCGCACTGTGTCGTCACCGACCAGTGTCTGGCCAACCAGCCGTGCAAGAACGGCGCCACGTGCACGGCCGAGCCACGTGCCGGCTACACGTGCATGTGCGCGTCGGCCTGGACGGGCGCCACGTGTGAGGATCCGTCCAGCCCATGTGCCGACAGCAGTGACCTGGTAAGACGCCACTGTTACTGTGTTTACGACTTTACTGATGGGGCATTCACGCAGGGTTGCTGACGATCGTATATGTGACGGGTTAGTGGATTGGAACTGCAACAAATGGTTTGTTAGAAGAAAATTAAATCGATTGCATAACAAATAACCAGTAACTATTCACCTAACAATCTAGACAATTATGCTTACAAGCAAAGTTTCGACAAGATCACAACAACATGCCCAAACTAAGTCCGAGTCACTCCGAATCACTATCATTCCGAACTGACTTAATTAAAACTAGCACAACCCGGCGAAGCCAGACTCCGACGCGCCTAATTGCGAATGTGTGCGACCTGCGTTTGCATGTTTTCAGTGTGGAGATGAGTTTGCGTGTGCACGTGACCCCCACTCGGAACTGGGGTACAGCTGCGGCTGCGACGCCAAGCCTGGCTACCAACCCATCTCAGGTATACAAGACGTGCGACTCACAGACGGTCCACCGGGGTGAGGTCACCCTCTCGTCTCACAGACACTAGGACCTGGGTATATATATATATATACGTTTACTCATTTCAATTAATAACTAATAATCCAATGCGAATACCCATACGTATACTTTGGTTATCCAAAGTCGTGCAATGTCTGCGAAGATGCTAGTAGCATGTTCTGGCACCGTCTGTGTTTGTGTCGACAGACTCGAACCCGCACTGTCACATGGTGGATGGGTGTACTGCTCTTCAGCCCTGTCAGAACGGCGCCACATGCCTGTCCTCGGTACGTCCTCAGCCGCCGTCAACCGTGACGTCACGTCTGGCTCGCACGTCACGCGTCACAGCCATCTGAGAATGCCGCAACCCTCTTTAGGATGTATTTTATTATATGTTACGAACGTAGCACCGTCAGTCAAGGATCACGATGGACGTTTAGTTGTAATTTAACAGGCGCTGCTATATTACACACGAGCGTGTTTAAATCTCCTCCAGGGTGATTTTTTCCCGGGATAGGCTGACATGAATACACAGCCGCGATCATCAATCGTTGATTTCATGTTAGTTCATGCATTTATGACTGGATTATGTTTGCGTACGATCGAAATGCTGCTCCTGCCACCTAAGTCCGTCTCATGTATTCTTGTTGTCTGACGAATGCTATCTGATATCCTCCAGTGATTGATCTAGTGATCTACTGATATCCCCTATGATTTTAAAATAGCGAGTACTTACCCCACTTGGGGTAGTGGAACCTTCTGGCGGGGATAGTGGAGATTGAACAGCTAAGTGAACAAAAATCATATCTGATTAATTTGATGATGACACATAATGCACCTAATCTATCCCAGTTTCTGTTTCACTGTCACTGCACTATCGCAAAGAGGAGCACAACGAATTAACGCTCAATGCTGTTCGGCTTTGTGCTACGGTTTACGCGTTATACGCAGGGAACTATACAGCACGTGAGCACAAATGTCTACTTATATTCCTGTTCCTACGTGGCACTAGTAGTAAGCGCCTGAAGTTATGCTGTAGCGCATAGCTTGAAGCCGATAACTGCGATTTGCGCATTGGGAAAGAAGGACAACGAGTCATTCTCTTCATCAAAAGAGGGTAGACGCCGAGAACCACTGATTTAGCAGAACTGTCTGACGTCTCCTGTCCTCCACCATCTGACGCTTCATGTCGGTTGTTTGCGTGTCAGGGTGACGGACAGTTCAACTGCAGCTGCGCCATCGGCTGGGGCGGACCGACCTGCACCCGTGAGCTGAGCGGCGGTGCTGGCTGTGACCCGGCCGACCCCGGCTGTGGCGGCTCGGACGCAGTACCCGCCGCCGGCACCATCCGTATCCAAATCGACACGGAGACCTCCCTGGCGCGGGGGAACGACTCGGCAGCGGCCGCCTCGCCTCCGCCCCCGTCACCACCGTCACCGCCACCGTCAGCGCTGTCACCGTCACCGCTGTCACCGTCACCGCTGTCACCGTCACCGCTGTCACCGTCACCGCCGTCACCGTCACCGTCACCGCTGTCACCGTCACCGCTGTCTTCGTCACCGCTGTCACCGTCACCGCTGTCATCGTCACCGCTGTCATCGTCACCGCCGTCTCCGTCACCGTCACCGCTGTCACCGTCACCGCTGTCTTCGTCACCGCTGTCACCGTCACCGCTGTCATCGTCACCGCTGTCATCGTCACCGCCGTCTCCGTCTTCGTCTACGTCGCAGCCTCCGCCGCCGCCGGCACCAACTGGGGCTCAGGAGACGCCGGAGGGGGCCCAGAAGGCTCCGACTGGGGCTCAGGAGGCGCCGACTGGGGCTCAGGGGGCGCCGACTGGGGCTCAGGAGACGCGGAAAGGGGCCCCGAATGCTCCCGCTGGGGCCCAGGAGACGCCAGCCGGGGCTGGGTCTGGGGCTCAGGCGGCGTCGGGCATCGAAGTGGCGGCTGGAGTCGGGACCTTGCCAGGGTCTCCGTCACCCTCAGCTGGTCAGGCGCTGGTATATCTGGTGCCAGCGGGCGCTGGTCCCGGCCAGCAGCTGGTCGCTGGGTCGGAGGTGGGCCGGATGCGGCTGTTGACCGGGCAGCTACAGCAGCTGCTGGGCGGCCAGCACCCGGCTGCTGGGCAGATGCAGCGACTGCAGCAGGTGCGGCTCGATCAGAAGACGGCCGGAGGCGAGGCGGAGGCGGATGCTACCGTTGGTGAGGTGGTGTCCCCTAGCGGGAGAGTATCTGAGCGCGTGGGCGTGGCGCACGCTGACCGAAAGTCACCCGGGGCGGAGTTGGAGACCGTGTCTGCTGTGGACCAGATACTACCGACCGGAGACGAGGGAATCGTGGGAGACGAAGGAGACAAAGGAGAAGGTGGAGACGGGGGAGACGGTGGAGACGGCGGAGAGGCGTCGGTGAGTCAGACGGCGGAGCAGACGGTGGTGGGTCCTGGCGACCAGCTGGTGTCGGTGAAACAGAGAGGGCCGGTGAAGGTGCAGTACTACGTCGGGTCCAGTCCGGCCCGGTCAGACGGGGCGGCGGCGGCCGGCGGTGCGGGCGGCGGACGGTGGGCGGTGAAGACCGCCGGCCGATCGCTCTCCGGCTTGGCCGCAGTCGGTGTGGACGGGGGCGGGGGCGACGTTCCGCCGTCGGCAGGAGCCGTGGTGCAGCTGCCAGGCCCGCCGCGGATGACGGCGGCCGCTGTTGCCGGCCCGGCCGCCCCCGCCACCGCCCCCGCCACCGCCCCCGCCACCGCCCCCGCCCCCGCCACCGCCCCCGCCCCCGCCACCGCCCCCGCCCCCGCCGGTGGCTCGCAGCACACCATGCCCGCAGTGCTGCTGATGCGTTCCGGCCGTCGCCACCGCCGCCAGCGCCGGCAGGCTCTTTTATCAGCGAGACGACCACCTAAACAGCCCGTCTCCAACGAGTCCCACCGCGCAGCTGAGCAGCACGGAATCAACATGCGTCCTCTGTGGCACCTCAACCCACCGCCACCGCCCGCGTGGGGTGCCCATGAACCACCGTCCCGCGGCCTGCCGCAGCCTCCGGAGCCCAACGCCCTGAACCCATCCCCGTCCAACGAGCCGGAGGAACCGGGTTCGCCGTCAGCTGGACTTCAGGGAACGGGCCTGCCGGACCCGCCGGATCCGCCACTGGACCCACCAGACCCGGTGGACCCTCTGGACCCGCCGCTGCCGCCTGGTCTGCCGTCGCCGGAGCCGCCGTTCCCTCCGGAGCGGTCGGCGGAGGCGGCGCGCTGGCGGCGGCTGGCGGCGGCCGAGAGGGACCTCTCGTTCGGCCAATACCTGGTGCTCGCTCTGACCGGCCTGTTGTCAGCCGGTCTGGTGACGTTCGCCGCCGTGGTGATCAAGGTAGCACTCCTGGACAGCTGGCATCCAGCAGAGTGGAGCCGCTGCTGTGCGCTACTGCCTGAACTGTGATGTGGTGAGGTCATGCCGGCAAGATTCAGGCCGACTGTTTTTGTGATTTGATTTGTGAGCATGATGCATTGTTACAATGGGTGTTTGCAAATATATGATGAGTGGTAAGCAGTGGCGCACTCGGATTCCATTTCGGGGGGGGGGGGGGGGGGGTCAGAGCCCTAAAAGCGGGCCCCCTTGTGAGCGGGCCCCCACCCGTTTTTAGAAAACTTCGCGGATTTCGGTCACTTGTTTTTGAGCGGGCCCCCTACAGCATGGGACCTGAGACATTATAATTTTCTTGTCAATGTCGTGTAAGGTGACTGCGTGTGCTACTGATGTGCGAATTTTAGGTGCGTGTGCTAATGATGTGCGGTACAACTGTCGAGAGTAAATTTGACGAAATGAGGTAAATGACAACAACAAACATTATATTTTACAGGTTAGGCAGGTAAATGACAACAACAATTATATTTTACATGTTAGGCAGGTTAGGCAGTCCGATCCCCGGTAGTTATGTCATCATCATCATCGTTGGGGTTTTAGTGCGCCTCGATTACGTCATTCGCGCCCACCATCATGTTGCCACAAGTTGCCATAAACCATTTCCTGAAGCAACAATGGATAATGTACAAAATACGTATCAATATCAAATACGCCCGTATCAAGAATTTGCAAGGATCGGGCCCTGTTGTGACCGGGCCTTCGTTTTGACCGGGCCCTATATCACGTCTTTCCCAGCACCGGGCCCCTGCCTCGATCGGGCTCCTACCAAAAACGGGCCCGTATTAAGAATATGCGAGGACCGGGCCCTGTTGTGACCGGGCCCTCGTCCTGACCGGGCCCCATGCCACGCCTTTGCCAGCACCGGCTCCTGCCTCGATCGGAACTGACCAAGACCGGGCCCCTTCCAGAAACGGGCCCGTATCAAGAATATGCAATGACCGGGGCCTGTTGTGACCTGGTCCTCGTTCTGACCGGGCCCCATATCACGCCTTTGCCAGCACGGGGCCCCTGCCTCGATCGGGCCTGACCAAGACCGGGCCCCTACCAGAAACGGGCCCGCATCAATAATGTTCAAGTACCGGGCTCTCGTTCTGACCGGGCCCCATATCACGCCTTTGCCAGCACCGGGCCCCTGCCTCGATCAGGCCTGACCAAGACCGGGCCCGTGTCAAGAATATGCGAGGACCGGGCCCCATCATCCCATGCCACGCCTTTGCCAGCACCGGGCCCCTACATCGATCGGGTCTGACTAAGACCGGGCCCCTACCAGAAACGGGCCCCTCAGAAATTTCGGGGGGAGGGGTCAGCTGACCCCTTCGACCCCCCCCCCCCTGCGTGCGCCACTGGTGGTAAGACCAAAAGGCGGCGAATGTAGATGATCTTGCGGCGAATGTAGTTATTATATGTCCCCAGTGGCTCCACCACCTGAGGACTAGCCTGGGAGGGCCGGACCACCAGGATCACTCTGGCTCCTAGATTAGCAATATTTTAACATTGTCCCTATGGAAGCGGAAAAATAAATCATCTGGCAGCTGACCCCTTCGACCCCCCCCCCTGCGTGCGCCACTGGTGGTAAGACCAAAAGGCGGCGAATGTAGATGATCTTGCGGCGAATGTAGTTATTATATGTCCCCAGTGGCTCCACCACCTGAGGACTAGCCTGGGAGGGCCGGGCCACCAGGATCACTCTGGCTCCTAGATTAGCAATATTTTAACATTGTCCCTATGGAAGCGGAAAAATAAATCATCTGGCAGCTGACCCCTTCGACCCCCCCTGCGTGCGCCACTAGTGGTAAGACCAAAAGGCGGCGAATGTAGATGATCTTGCGGCGAATGTAGTTATTATATGTCCCCAGTGGCTCCACCACCTGAGGACTAGCCTAGAGGGCCGGGCCACCAGGATCACTCTGGCTCCTAGATTAGCAATATTTTAACATTGTCCCTATGGAAGCGGAAAAATAAATCATCTGGCTTAACGCTTACTCAAAAGTATGTGATAACGCTCCTGACATGACCTAACTTGAACTTAGAACTACTTAAGTTCACACAAATAAACATTTACCTGTGGTGTATTTATTTAAAGTGGCGCATCAAGGACATATGCTGCGCAAAATAGCAAAAGTACTAGGAGTATTCGTGGGTGTCGACTGTCGCGTAATATTGCCGGCCTTGGTAATATTGATCATTGCGCGCCCCGAGGAATCTCTCCGATAAGATAAGAAAGCACGAACGGAATTCATCATTCAAGTAACGCAGTTCGCCAACTACGAGCAGGGAACATGATGCACCCACAGTAAAACTTTGTTTTATCTGCAGTCACTTCAGCGTCAGCTACGGAGTTACGGACTCTGCTAGTTTTTGTTGGTTTGGTGTCCGTGTGGGTGTACGAGCATAACAATAACGCCGCGACTTTTGAGAGATGGAGGATCCGTTCTACCTTGTTCGGGAGTAAGTAAATGACTATTTTCAATTTATTATAAGTACAATTAATATGAATTGAGAGCTGGCATGTTTCTTCTATAACAGTTGTTCATATGGACATTGTTAATATTTTGGTAATGGTTCAGCAATTCACCTCCCCAGTTAATGGTGCTCTTGAGGAATTACTAAACTATTACCAATATTTCTTCTATACAAATTTTGTCTGAATGTTCTGATTGAGTGGATTTCTTAGGTCAGGATCCACACTGGAGAGTTTGTGGCATGGGCCTGGATGGCCAGTGTCCTAGCATTGGGAAAATTGAGTGGAAAACAGTGGAAAACGACACCCTGAGTTTTGCTGGGAATTTTCCACTCCTTATTTTAAATTGTATTGGATAATTGGAACCCTTATACTCATTTATGGATGTAATGATTGGGTCAGGCTGTGTGGGGAAAGACAGGTAAAAATTGGCATAGGTACCCAATAACTAATTCTGGTGAGCGGGTAATTGGATATTGATAAAGCTGAGTACATATGTTTTTTGGTTGAATTTTCCACTCTTTATGCTTATTTTTAGCCAGAAATTTTCACTCCATACTCCACCTCCAAAGCAATCCTAGCACCCTGCGGCGGGACGCCACCATCTAATCCGGCAATTCCAGGTATACTGCAAAATTAATTACCAAAAGTTTTACATCCCCTAACAACTTGAACTGAGGACAGTTTGTCCAGCCTGCTGGCTTCATCTGAACTTGAATATGCCTGCTGCCACCAGCCACAGGTCATCCCTGCCAGAAGCAAATATTGAGTGCCTGAGTGGCTTTAATTCACCTTGCCAGGGCCCCAGGGTGGCCAGGATGTAGGCCAATGCTCAGCACTCTCTTAACTGGACTGAGCTGCACAGGCAGAAGTTTTTATTTCTATAGTTTGAAATGAAATATAAATGACTCAATAACTTTTCTGTGGCCTGGTTTCTATATCTGTGACTGTTTGTCTCCCTCTATTTTTGGGAATATTTCATATTGAACTACTTATATACATTTTTACTTCAAGGTTATTATATTGATATATTTAATTATTTGAATACTGCCTAACATTATTATTGCTTGTAGGGTAAACTGCTGTAACCCCAGGGCCAAGATACATCCTAACCTCTGACTTTGCATGCTATCAGAATGTAAACAATACTGCCTAACTAACTAAACCACTGCATCAGTATCGTCTGCATTCTGATAGCTTGAAACGTCTGAGGTTGGGATGTGTCCAAAGATTGGAATTTTGCCCTATAACATTTGGGACATAATATGATTTTGGACAATGCATCCTCAAGTTTGAACACTAAGTGGTGGCAGCTACAACAAAGGCAAACTAGAGTCTTGTAGTCAAGACAACATTCCAGCTGATGGCTCTCACAACTCTCCCTCTGCTGTACAGAACACTAGTTGCTACTCTTTTAGAGTTTAGCAATGTAGCTGCCCCCTCCCTCCGGCCCCCACACATCAGTTCTATCTGATCACCTAATGATTACGATAATCCAGTGACCAGTGGAGAGTGATCTGACTGGTCCCAGCCATTAGACATTGACCATATCTAGAGAGCCTGTTGTGCTGTGGCTGACACTCATTGGGCCGGTTCCAGTGGCGCCTCTAACCTCCTCTAACCTCTAACCTCCTCCAAGTTGCTCCAACTTGCAACTGTCTGTGTATTAGGATAGGACAGTTGCAAGTTGGAGCAATTTGGAGGAGGTTAGAGACGCCACTGGAACAGGCCCATTGAATCAGGCCCATTGACGTCACCAGGATTTTTAGAGGGGGGGGGGATGATCTGTTTTGCAGATGGTAACTACCTAAGTATGCTATTTTTACATGGAATGAAGAAACTGCATTTAACAATATATGGATGTTTGGCATCAGGGCAAACATGTGGTTTTCAGCAACCTACTCCATTTTCCAACCCAAGAATTACCTCAGATTTGATATATCAGGTCAGGGGTCACCCATCAGAGGTTGGGGGGGGGGGGAAGTTGCCCCACTTTCCTTCCATGGTGACACCTTTGCTGCCACTCTGTTTTAGCAAAGGTGCTGAATGATCTGTCCCAGCCCCAGATTTCCCCTATAAGAGTGGACCCAAATTGTTCTTTTTTACTTTTTGTGACCTTTGCATTTGTTTAGGAAACTGTATCAATATTTCCTATTTTCACTCAAGGCAGCCATACATTCCCTATGACATTTCAATTACCATGCCATTTATACCAAATGTCCTCACCATCTGCTGGTTAATTTGACCTAAATCTCCAGCAGGAGCTATGTACAATATCCTTCCTTACACCTCATAATTTTCCTTACACATTGCAATCTTATCCTGATGATACCAGCTGCCATCTCTCCTCCAGATTGCCTGCCGCCTGATTCCTGTGTGGCCAAACCTAACATCGTCCTGTCGCCAGTGACGTGGTGAAGGCGCTGGCGAAGCTGCGAGGGCTGTACCAGCGCCGCAGTGAGCTGGAGTCGATCCCGTCCACGGCTGCCGAGCGCACCTGGACCGAGAGCGAGCTCTGCAACGCCCTGCGCAGCATCGAGTGGGACGTCGAGGACCTTCAGGAGACAGTCGATATCCTTTGCCAGCTACTGCCGAGTGTCGGCCTGTGTGGGGCTTGTTTTCGCTGTTGCCGCTGCTATGCTGGTCGTTTGATTCGTCTCGAACAGTGGCCCTAGTTTACATTAGTTAATTGATAGCTTAGCATTTCAGTTTGTTTGCTCATTGTTTCAGTTGACGTTCCTGGACGATTCGGGGCTGTCCAAAGCAAACAGACCTAGTTTCTTTAATACAAGCTGATACGATATTCTCAGGCCTACTCCTGCGCTTTTTCTGTTGGCCCATCCACCAGCCAGGTAGCCAGGTGCCACTGCAGGATGATGGGCAGTGGCATGGTGCTGAATTATACGACCATCGCCTGTTGGCCACTTCCTTGACTGCCGTGCACGTATCGTGGAGAAGAACCAGAGGCAGTTTCGTCTGAGTGAGGCTGACCTGCAGGCGCGGCGCAGCTTCGTCAAGGCGACGCGGGACGAGCTGGACGCGCTGAAGGAGAGGCTGAGTCTGAACCGCGCTGTCGACTCGGACCGCACCGCCAGACAGGTACGTCCGTGACTGCCCGCGGGCGCCTCCGCCGGGAGAGCTGGGTAGAAGCTGGCAGTCTTACGAGCTGCAGTAGAGCTGCAGAAATAGAGTGGAGGGGTGGGAATGGTCGATGGAGGGTTATCTCGTTGTTGACATGTGTGGAGTGTGGACAACTTTGGACGTTGATTGCAGAACGGCATTTCTTTGGTTTGGGGATGTGGAGCGTACTACTTAGTATGCGATTGCGGTGGGTGGGGGTGGGGGTGTTGGAGAGCCCCTGTCTGCCTCAGGGTGAATGACTGTCTCGGATAAAAATGCTCGTTTGTGTAACATGACATTACTTGAATGTTAAATATGTGGGATTTCGGCCTGCCTTTCTTTTCTAATTTATTTGTTGCTGTTATAACTTCTTTCAGTGATACCTTCTCATGTAGATAGTGCATTTTCTAATCTCTACAATGACATATTATGAAGTAGTGACTAACATACTACTTAACATCATACTACTAACATGCTGGACTTATTATTATTTGCATCCTGATATCAAACAACATTCCTCTGTAGTTTGTAGTTCACTTCTGTTTGATTTAAAATACATGTCTCAATTGTGCCATTATTGAGTGCAGTACAATTAACTTGTAAATGCCTCATCATGACTTAAGTCATGGACCTATTGGTGTTGATCTCGTTATATCCTAGCGGTGTGAATGCATTTTTTTCTGTTGATCTTTCTCTTCCATTACCTTATTCACTACTGTTTAGCAATCTCGAGGCTTGCATGTTTTCAGTCTGTTACCATATTTGCATGGTGCATGTGATCGTTCTAACCCAGTCTGCATGTATCTTAGGAGTTAGAAGAAGCCAGCGAACTTCCTCCCGCCTACAATGTGAGTAGGTGATCGCTTAAGGTCAAAGATCGCTGCTAGTGCGTGTCGATGCGCGTGTGATGTCGCCGCGAACTGGACGCGAAACCGAGGATGCCATAGCATTAACATGATCATACAATTCATAACGTTCATCAGCTAACATTGGCGTTATTCCAACATCTTTCCGCATTTGCCTCTCGACTTTTCATTAACAACTTTCCGCATTTGTCTCTCGACTTTTTTATTAACAACTTTCCGCATTTGCCTCTTGACTTTTTCATTAACAACTTTCGGCATTTGTCTCTCGACTTTTTCATTAACAACTTTCCGCATTTGTCTCTCGACTTTTTCATTAACAACTTTCCGCATTTGCCTCTCGACTTTTTCATTAACAACTTTCCGCATTTGCCTCTCGACTTTTTCATTAACAACTTTCCTCATTTGCCTCTCGACTTTTTCATTAACAACTTTCCGCATTTGCCTCTCGACTTTTTCATTAACAACTTTCCGCATTTGTCTCTCGACTTTTTCATTAACAACTTTCCGCATTTGTCTCTCGACTTTTTCATTAACAACTTGCCTCATTTGCCTCTCGACTTTTGCATTAACAACTTGATGTGCTGACCGTACCACGAGTCTTCTGAGTCGTCACTGTGCCGCTCCTGCCGGCCCGCTTCCCCGCCACCAGCCGCTGCTGGAGCAGCCGTCCTCGCCGCCGGAGCGGACGATGGAGGCCGCCAAGCCGACCGGTGGCACCTCTGGCGGCGGCTACAGCAGACTGCGCGACGACGAACCACCCGACTCGCCTATGCAGCAGCAGCAAGAGCAGCAGCGCCGCCTAGCGGGGGAACAGGTGCACCACCTGGACCGGATCGGCGAGTCGGTTGGAACGCTGCGAGGCATGTCACAGCGGCTGGGAGCCGAGGTGGACGACCAGAGCATGTGAGTCGTGTCGCTACCGAACTGCCGTCGAGCTGGGGCTGGGGTAAAGTGATTGGCGGGATATTTATCATTCATTGGATCGCACCACTTTTTGGGGCCCAATTAGGCAGCGGTATGAACGCTTAGCCGTTTTGCCTTACCTCTGAGGAATTATTTACGATAATGATTGCCAGACTGAAAACAGTTTTAACTCCAGCGAATTATAGCGTACTGATAGATTCCTGGTTGGTATGTAATGAAGCTCCTGTTGCCTTGACTTCCCTGAGTTACTGTGTGTCTGTTGAGCGGACCTGCCGTTGTGTTCACGTGCCGTGACCTGTGACCTGGTCTGGTGGCCTGCCCTCTTGTTGACGTGTTGTCCCCGACCGACCAACAGAGTGATTGAGGACATCACCAACGAGGTGGACGCTGCGCAGGGCAAGGTGGACACGACGCTCGGCAGGATGCGTAAGGTGCTGAGGATCTCCAGCGGTGAGATACGCTCCAGGAGGAGAGGGTGGGGTAGAGGGGGAGATAGAGATACGCTCCAGGGAGGAGAGGCGTGGGGTAGAGGGAGAGATAGATGTATGCTCCAGGAGGAGAGGTGTGGGGTAGAGGGGGAGATATAGGTATGCTCCAGGGAGGAGAGGTGTGGGGTAGAGGGAGAGATAGAGGTACGCTCCAGGGAGGAGAGGCGTGGGGTAGAGGGGGAGATAGAGATACGCTCCAGGGAGGAGAGGCGTGGGGGAGATAGAGATACGCTCCAGGGAGGAGAGGCGTGGGGTAGAGGGAGAGAGAGGTATGCTCCAGGGAGGAGAGGTGTGGGGTATAGGGGGAGATAGAGGTATGCTCCAGGGAGGAGAGGCGTGGGGTAGAGGGAGAGATAGAGGTATGCTCCAGGGAGGAGAGGCGTGGGGTAGAGGGGAGATAGAGATACGCTCCAGGGAGGAGAGGCGTGGGGTAGAGGGAGAGATAGAGGTATGCTTCAGGGAGGAGAGGTGTGGGGTAGAGGGGAGATAGAGATACGCTCCAGGGAGGAGAGGTGTGGGGTAGAGGGAGAGATAGAGGTACGCTCCAGGGAGGAGAGGTGTGGGGTAGAGGGAGAGATAGAGGTACGCTCCAGGGAGGAGAGGCGTGGGGTAGAGGGGGAGATAGAGATACGCGCCAGGGAGGAGAGGCGTGGGGTAGAGGGGGAGATATAGGTATGCTCCAGGGAGGAGAGGCGTGGGGTAGAGGGAGAGATAGAGGTATGCTCCAGGAGGAGAGGCGTGGGGTAGAGGGGGAGATAGAGATACGCGCCAGGGAGGAGAGGCGTGGGGTAGAGGGGGAGATATAGGTATGCTCCAGGAGGAGAGGTGTGGGGTAGAGGGGGAGATAGAGGTATGCTTCAGGGAGGAGAGGTGTGGGGTAGAGGGAGAGATGAGGTATGCTCCAGGGAGGAGAGGCGTGGGGTAGAGGGAGAGATAGAGATACGCTCCAGGGAGGAGAGGGTGGGGTAGAGGGAGAGATAGAGGTATGCTCCAGGAGGAGAGGTGTGGGGTAGAGGGGGAGATAGAGGTATGCTTCAGGGAGGAGAGGTGTGGGGTAGAGGGGGAGATAGAGGTATGCTTCAGGGAGGAGAGGTGTGGGGTAGAGGGGGAGATAGAGGTATGCTTCAGGGAGGAGAGGCGTGGGGTAGAGGGGTAGATAGAGGTATGCTCCAGGGAGGAGAGGCGTGGGGTAGAGGGGAGAGATAGAGGTACGCTCCAGGGAGGAGAGGTGTGGGGTATAGGGGGAGATAGAGGTATGCTTCAGGGAGGAGAGGCGTGGGGTAGAGGGAGAGATAGAGGTATGCTTCAGGAGGAGAGGCGTGGGGTAGAGGGAGAGATAGAGATACGCTCCAGGGAGGAGAGGTGTGGGGTAGAGGGAGAGATAGAGGTACGCTCCAGGGAGGAGAGGTGTGGGGTATAGGGGGAGATAGAGGTATGCTCCAGGGAGGAGAGGCGTGGGGTAGAGGGAGAGATAGAGGTATGCTTCAGGAGGAGAGGTGTGGGGTAGAGGGAGAGATAGAGATAGAGGTACGCTCCAGGGAGGAGAGGTGTGGGGTATAGGGGGAGATAGAGGTATGCTCCAGGGAGGAGAGGTGTGGGGTAGAGGGGGAGTTAGAGATACGCTCCAGGGAGGAGAGGCGTGGGGTAGAGGGAGAGATAGAGGTACGCTCCAGGGAGGAGAGGTGTGGGGTATAGGGGGAGATAGAGGTATGCTCCAGGGAGGAGAGGCGTGGGGTAGAGGGAGAGATAGAGGTATGCTTCAGGAGGAGAGGTGTGGGGTAGAGGGGAGATAGAGGTATGCTCCAGGGAGGAGAGGTGTGGGATAGAGGGGGAGATAGAGGTATGCTCCAGGGAGGAGAGGTGTGGGGTAGAGGGGGAGATATAGGTATGCTCCAGGGAGGAGAGGTGTGGGGTAGAGGGGGATATAGGTATGCTCCAGGGAGGAGAGGCGTGGGGTAGAGGGGGAGATAGAGGTATGCTTCAGGGAGGAGAGGCGTGGGGTAGAGGGGGAGATATAGGTATGCTCCAGGGAGGAGAGGCGTGGGGTAGAGGGAGAGATAGAGGTATGCTCCAGGGAGGAGAGGCGTGGGGTAGAGGGGGAGATAGAGATACGCGCCAGGGAGGAGAGGCGTGGGGTAGAGGGGGAGATATAGGTATACTCCAGGAGGAGAGGTGTGGGGTAGAGGGGAAGATAGAGGTATGCTTCAGGGAGGAGAGGTGTGGGGTAGAGGGAGAGATAGAGGTATGCTCCAGGGAGGAGAGGCGTGGGGTAGAGGGAGAGATAGAGATACGCTCCAGGGAGGAGAGGGTGGGGTAGAGGGAGAGATAGAGGTATGCTCCAGGAGGAGAGGTGTGGGGTAGAGGGGGAGATAGAGGTATGCTTCAGGGAGGAGAGGTGTGGGGTAGAGGGGGAGATAGAGGTATGCTTCAGGGAGGAGAGGTGTGGGGTAGAGGGGGAGATAGAGGTATGCTTCAGGGAGGAGAGGCGTGGGGTAGAGGGGTAGATAGAGGTATGCTCCAGGGAGGAGAGGCGTGGGGTAGAGGGGAGAGATAGAGGTACGCTCCAGGGAGGAGAGGTGTGGGGTATAGGGGGAGATAGAGGTATGCTTCAGGGAGGAGAGGCGTGGGGTAGAGGGAGAGATAGAGGTATGCTTCAGGAGGAGAGGCGTGGGGTAGAGGGAGAGATAGAGATACGCTCCAGGGAGGAGAGGTGTGGGGTAGAGGGAGAGATAGAGGTACGCTCCAGGGAGGAGAGGTGTGGGGTATAGGGGGAGATAGAGGTATGCTCCAGGGAGGAGAGGCGTGGGGTAGAGGGAGAGATAGAGGTATGCTTCAGGAGGAGAGGTGTGGGGTAGAGGGAGAGATAGAGATAGAGGTACGCTCCAGGGAGGAGAGGTGTGGGGTATAGGGGGAGATAGAGGTATGCTCCAGGGAGGAGAGGTGTGGGGTAGAGGGGGAGATGAGATACGCTCCAGGGAGGAGAGGCGTGGGGTAGAGGGAGAGATAGAGGTACGCTCCAGGGAGGAGAGGTGTGGGGTATAGGGGGAGATAGAGGTATGCTCCAGGGAGGAGAGGCGTGGGGTAGAGGGAGAGATAGAGGTATGCTTCAGGAGGAGAGGTGTGGGGTAGAGGGGAGATAGAGGTATGCTCCAGGGAGGAGAGGTGTGGGATAGAGGGGGAGATAGAGGTATGCTCCAGGGAGGAGAGGTGTGGGGTAGAGGGGGAGATATAGGTATGCTCCAGGGAGGAGAGGTGTGGGGTAGAGGGGGATATAGGTATGCTCCAGGGAGGAGAGGCGTGGGGTAGAGGGGGAGATAGAGGTATGCTTCAGGGAGGAGAGGTGTGGGGTAGAGGGGGAGATAGAGATACGCTCCAGGGAGGAGAGGCGTGGGGTAGAGGGAGAGATTGAGGTATGCTCCAGGGAGGAGAGGTGTGGGGTAGAGGGGGAGATAGAGATACGCTCCAGGGAGGAGAGGCGTGGGGTAGAGGGGGAGATATAGGTATGCTCCAGGGAGGAGAAGTGTGGGGTAGAGGGGGAGATAGAGATACGCTCCAGGGAGGAGAGGTGTGGGGTAGAGGGGGAGATAGAGATACGCTCCAGGGAGGAGAGGCGTGGGGTAGAGGGAGAGATAGAGGTATGCTCCAGGGAGGAGAGGCGTGGGGTAGAGGGGGGATAGAGGTATGCTTCAGGGAGGAGAGGCGTGGGGTAGAGGGGGAGATAGAGATACGCTCCAGGGAGGAGAGGCGTGGGGTAGAGGGAGATATAGAGGTATGCTCCAGGGAGGAGAGGCGTGGGGTAGAGGGGGGATAGAGGTATGCTTCAGGGAGGAGAGGCGTGGGGTAGAGGGGGAGATAGAGATACGCTCCAGGGAGGAGAGGCGTGGGGTAGAGGGAGAGATAGAGATACGCGCCAGGGAGGAGAGGCGTGGGGTAGAGGGGGAGATATAGGTATGCTCCAGGAGGAGAGGTGTGGGGTAGAGGGGGAGATAGAGGTATGCTCCAGGGAGGAGAGGCGTGGGGTAGAGGGGGAGATAGAGATACGCGCCAGGGAGGAGAGGCGTGGGGTAGAGGGGGAGATATAGGTATGCTCCAGGAGGAGAGGTGTGGGGTAGAGGGGGAGATAGAGGTATGCTTCAGGGAGGAGAGGTGTGGGGTAGAGGGAGAGATAGAGGTATGCTCCAGGGAGGAGAGGCGTGGGGTAGAGGGGGAGATAGAGATACGCTCCAGGGAGGAGAGGGTGGGGTAGAGGGAGAGATAGAGGTATGCTCCAGGAGGAGAGGTGTGGGGTAGAGGGGGAGATAGAGGTATGCTTCAGGGAGGAGAGGTGTGGGGTAGAGGGGGAGATAGAGGTATGCTTCAGGGAGGAGAGGTGTGGGGTAGAGGGGGAGATAGAGGTATGCTTCAGGGAGGAGAGGCGTGGGGTAGAGGGGTAGATAGAGGTATGCTCCAGGGAGGAGAGGCGTGGGGTAGAGGGGAGAGATAGAGGTACGCTCCAGGGAGGAGAGGTGTGGGGTATAGGGGGAGATAGAGGTATGCTTCAGGGAGGAGAGGTGTGGGGTAGAGGGGAGATAGAGGTATGCTCCAGGGAGGAGAGGTGTGGGATAGAGGGGGAGATAGAGGTATGCTCCAGGGAGGAGAGGTGTGGGGTAGAGGGGGAGATATAGGTATGCTCCAGGGAGGAGAGGTGTGGGGTAGAGGGGGAGATAGAGATACGCTCCAGGGAGGAGAGGCGTGGGGTAGAGGGAGAGATAGAGGTATGCTCCAGGGAGGAGAGGCGTGGGGTAGAGGGAGAGATAGAGATACGCTCCAGGGAGGAGAGGCGACAACAAGATCGGCACACCTTGCAAGGGGAGGCCGCCACAGCACCTCTGGTCAGCGCTGCCGGCCAGCATCCGGTTGCACAGGCGCACAACGCAACTGAAGTGACACGCCAACCTCATGGCTCTGATACGATTGGACGCGGGGCCTTATACATCATGGCGTTGAACATTTTAAGCCTAAAACCTAAGATTTTAGACCTCAGTCATGATTTAGAATTATTAAATTGTGATATTGCTGTGCTCACAGAAACATGGCTTCGCCCCGAAACTTGCTCACGCTTCGTCACGTTCCCGGGGTTTTCTCTGCACCGTGCCGACCGTCCAGACGGTAGTGGTTACGGGGGAATAGCTGTACTGATAAAAAACAATTTGAAAGTAAAACCACTTAAATCAGTTGTAGGTGCCAAAAACGACGGCAAAATAGAAACGTTTTGGTTACAAGTCAGTAACTCGCACGGTCGTCGTTTTAACCTAGGTTGCGTATATAGACCTCCTCGACACACCGTAGCCGCCATATCAGCCGACCTCGATTTTCTTGAAACTCAAGTGCAACGCGTGTTTCTTTCGTCCACTGACAATATTGTAATAACTGGCGACCTTAACTGCAACCTTCTAGCGTCCGACAACGATATATGTAAATCGAGATTTAATCAGTTCCTAGACAGCCTGGCCCTGTACCAGCACGTGACTAGTCCCACATACGAGTCTGGATCTCTACTTGATGTGTTTGTGTCCAATACGGGAAACTTTTTGAGTGACGTATCTGTCTGTCCATGTCCCTATAGTGATCACTGTATCATCCAAGCTAAATTGTCCATCCCCAAGCCTCGCCGTAAGCCGATTTTCGTCTCATCTAGGCGCCTACATCGCATTAATATATCGGCTTTTCACGCTGCTCTCAGAGCCACTGACTGGAGTGGAGTGTTCTCACGCGTGGAAGTGTCAGACCAGTGGTCTGCATTCATAAATTGTCTCCTCCCCATCCTCGACCATCACGCACCTCTAAAACGTATCAAAATTCGTAACCCTTCCGCTCCCCCTGTATCTGACACCACTCGCAACCTGATGGCACAGCGTCGCAGACTTCTTGTCCATAGTGGTAGGACCCCTGAGTTCATTGCGCTTAACAAACAGGTCCGTTCTGCCATTCGTCACGACACAAGGCAGGACATCGCCAGGAGAGTGCGTGAGCTGGGTCCTACCACCATATTTCGGAATGTACGTCAAATCATAGCGGGCAAGAAGTCTGCCGACCGCATCGTGCCAGAGGCCACCCCTGACGAGCTAAACCAGTACTTTGTGGGCGTTGGTCCCCGGGTTGCGAGTGAGGTCCGGGCCAGGGGTGAGCCCCCCTCTCTCCCTGTCCGTCTACCTCGTGTCGGCACATGTGCCTTCAAACTACAGCCTATCTCTCTGTCCGCTCTCCGGTCCTTCCTCAACTCAATGAAAAATTCAGGGGCCTGTGGTGCTGACGGCATCTCTATTCAGGTAATAAAGCTTTGCTTTGCTGCTATCGGCTCCGTTTTACTCCATATCATCAATACTAGCCTATCTTCCGGCGAATACCCAGCGCCCTGGAAACATTCCATTATTCATCCAATACACAAAGCCGGCAGCCAGTCCGAAGCTTCCAATTTTCGCCCTATCTCCATTGTATCTGCCTTCCCAAAGCTCATTGAGCGTATTGTGCAACGTCAGCTTTACTCATACATGTCGGATAACCACCTGTTCTCCTCATCCCAGCACGGGTTCCGCTCCCTGCTCTCTACTGAGACCGCCCTTCTGACTGTTTCTGATCACATCCTCTCGGCTATTGACCACCAGGAACTCACCCTTCTCTGTCTCCTCGATTTATCCAAGTGCTTCGATGTCATCGACCATTCTATGCTCCTCTCTAAACTACGTACATATAACATCGATCCCACCTGGTTTACATCATACCTCTGCGGTCACACTCAGTCTGTCTGTACGGCTGATGGGAGTGGGAACCTTCATTTCTCCAGGCCTCTCCCCAACTCTATCGGAGTTTTTCAAGGCTCGTCTCTTGGGCCTTTACTTTTTCAAATATTCGCTAACGATATGTGCCTGTTCGCGGGGGATGCTCATGTGGTCCAGTACGCTGATGACACTCAAATTTTGTTATCCGGCAAAAAACACCAACTCAATGATCTGGTCAGTAAATTGGAGGACACCCTGAGTGCACTTGATACCTGGTTTCACTCTCATGGTCTCAAAGTAAATACAAGCAAGACCGAATTAATAGCGTTCGGATCCCGCCAAAATTGTCGCGACCTTTACCCTGTTGCTGTTCAGTTCCGCGAAGACATAGTACAAGAGAGCCCATACGTCAAAAATTTAGGTGTTCTGTTTGATAAGCACTTCACATGGGACTCACACGTGTCTTCCCTGGTAAAAAAATGTAGTGGTATCCTCATTGGGCTATCGCACGTGCGGCACAGCATCCCCCGCGAGCTGTTGCCACTTCTTGTAAATGCCTTGGTCGTTTCACACGTTCGGTACTGTTTAGCAGTATTTGGCAATGGCTCGCAGAGGAACATACAACGCCTTGACAAAATTCTAAATTTTGCCCTTCGTGTCATATCTGGCAAACGTAAATTTGATCACATCTCTGACGTGCGAGCTGAGCTTGGCTGGCCCACTGCCCAGCAGCTATACAGACAGCACTCCCTAAATCTACTACACAAAATTCGAAACACCGGGGAACCACAGGCTCTTGCTTCCCAGCTTCATGTCAATTCTGATCTCCGCTCCCGCTCTACGCGACAGAACTCTGACCTGGCCCTTCCACGCGTGAGGACAGAGGCTGGCAAGCGCCGATTTCTATATCATGTTGTGCAAAATTACAATGAGCTGCCTTTAGCGACACGTCACTCAGCCATGCCCGCATTCAAAAGAGCGATACAGAACATGCCTCAACCAGAGTAGCCTGAAGTATATAACGTAATGTGCGTGTGAGAGCATTGCAGTGTATGTGATGTAATGTGTATGTGAGAGTATTGAAGTATGTGCTGTATGGGAGTATGTGCTGTAGTGAAACTGTCTTCATTTTATATTAGGATGAGTGTACCATTCGTGTTGTCCATGCTTGTATGTGGCTCCGGAATAGCCCGCTTCGGCGTGGATGGGGTCCAACGTCAAATACAAATACAAATACAAATACAAATACAGAGGCGTGGGGTAGAGGGAGAGATAGAGGTATGCTCCAGGGAGGAGGGGTAGAGGGGGAGATATAGGTATGCTCCAGGGAGGAGAGGTGTGGGGTAGAGGGGGAGATAGAGATACGCTCCAGGGAGGAGAGGCGTGGGGTAGAGGGAGAGATAGAGGTATGTTCCAGGGAGGAGAGGTGTGGGGTAGAGGGGGAGATAGAGATACGCTCCAGGGAGGAGAGGCGTGGGGTAGAGGGGGAGATATAGGTATGCTCCAGGGAGGAGAGGTGTGGGGTAGAGGGGGAGATAGAGATACGCTCCAGGGAGGAGAGGTGTGGGGTAGAGGGGGAGATAGAGATAGGCTCCAGGGAGGAGAGGCGTGGGGTAGAGGGAGAGATAGAGGTATGCTCCAGGGAGGAGAGGCGTGGGGTAGAGGGGGGATAGAATTATGCTTCAGGGAGGAGAGGCGTGGGGTAGAGGGGGAGATAGAGGTATGCTTCAGGGAGGAGAGGTGTGGGGTAGAGGGGGAGATAGAGATACGCTCCAGGGAGGAGAGGCGTGGGGTAGAGGGAGAGATAGAGGTATGCTCCAGGGAGGAGAGGTGTGGGGTAGAGGGGGAGATAGAGATACGCTCCAGGGAGGAGAGGCGTGGGGTAGAGGGGGAGATATAGGTATGCTCCAGGGAGGAGAAGTGTGGGGTAGAGGGGGAGATAGAGATACGCTCCAGGGAGGAGAGGTGTGGGGTAGAGGGGGAGATAGAGATACGCTCCAGGGAGGAGAGGCGTGGGGTAGAGGGAGAGATAGAGGTATGCTCCAGGGAGGAGAGGCGTGGGGTAGAGGGGGGATAGAGGTATGCTTCAGGGAGGAGAGGCGTGGGGTAGAGGGGGAGATAGAGATACGCTCCAGGGAGGAGAGGCGTGGGGTAGAGGGAGAGATAGAGGTATGCTCCAGGGAGGAGAGGCGTGGGGTAGAGGTATGCTTCAGGGAGGAGAGGCGTGGGGTAGAGGGAGAGATAGAGGTATGCTCCAGGGAGGAGAGGCGTGGGGTAGAGGGGGGATAGAGGTATGCTTCAGGGAGGAGAGGCGTGGGGTAGAGGGGGGATAGAGGTATGCTTCAGGGAGGAGAGGCGTGGGGTAGAGGGAGAGATAGAGGTATGCTCCAGGGAGGAGAGGCGTGGGGTAGAGGGGGGATAGAGGTATGCTTCAGGGAGGAGAGGCGTGGGGTAGAGGGGGAGATAGAGATACGCTCCAGGGAGGAGAGGCGTGGGGTAGAGGGAGAGATAGAGGTATGCTCCAGGGAGGAGAGGCGTGGGGTAGAGGTATGCTTCAGGGAGGAGAGGCGTGGGGTAGAGGGAGAGATAGAGGTATGCTCCAGGGAGGAGAGGCGTGGGGTAGAGGGGGGATAGAGGTATGCTTCAGGGAGGAGAGGCGTGGGGTAGAGGGGGAGATAGAGGTATGCTCCAGGGAGGAGAGGCGTGGGGTAGAGAGGGGATAGAGGTATGCTCCAGGGAGGAGAGGTGTGGGGTAGAGGGAGTGATAGAGATACGCTCCAGGGAGGAGAGGTGTGGGGTAGAGGGAGAGATAGAGGTATGCTTCAGGGAGGAGAGGTGTGGGGTAGAGGGGGAGATAGAGATACGCTCCAGGGAGGAGAGGCGTGGGGTAGAGGGAGAGATAGAGGTATGCTCCAGGGAGGAGAGGCGTGGGGTAGAGGGGGGATAGAGGTATGCTTCAGGGAGGAGAGGCGTGGGGTAGAGGGGGAGATAGAGATACGCTCCAGGGAGGAGAGGCGTGAGGTAGAGGGAGAGATAGAGGTATGCTCCAGGGAGGAGAGGCGTGGGGTAGAGGGAGAGATGGAGGTATGCTCCAGGGAGGAGAGGCGTGGGGTAGAGGGGGGATAGAAGTATGCTCCAGGAGGAGAGGTGTGGGGTAGAGGGGGAGATAGAGGTATGCTCCAGGGAGGAGAGGTGTGGGGTAGAGGGGGAGATAGAGGTATGCTCCAGGGAGGAGAGGCGTGGGGTAGAGGGGGAGATAGAGGTATGCTTCAGGGAGGAGAGGCGTGGGGTAGAGGGGGAGATATAGATACGCTCCAGGGAGGAGAGGCGTGGGGTAGAGGGAGAGATAGAGGTATGCTCCAGGGAGGAGAGGCGTGGGGTAGAGGGGGGATAAAGGTATGCTCCAGGAGGAGAGGCGTGGGGTAGAGGGAGAGATAGAGGTATGCTCCAGGGAGGAGAGGCGTGGGGTAGAGGGGGGGATAAAGGTATGCTTCAGGGAGGAGAGGCGTGGGGTAGAGGGGGAGATAGCGGTATGCTTCAGGGAGGAGAGGTGTGGGGTAGAGGGGGAGATAGAGATACGCTCCAGAGAGGAGAGGCGTGGGGTAGACTCTCTCAAAAATAGACTAGAGCTCACACTCAGTGAGCTCAAGTCCTGGTTTAGCGCGAACTCACTGAAAATGAATGAGAAGAAAACGGATTTTCTGCTTATCGGATCCAAGCCAAATTTGAAAAAATCCACGGACTTCCACTTCATCATTGACGGTTTGGCCGTACATTCATCCAAAAAGGTAACAATTTTGGGCGTAATAGTAGACACCTGTCTGTCATGGGACGAGCACGTCACGCGGGTGATCCAAAAATGCAATGGCATTCTGGTCTCTCTGTACAAAATTCGTCATTACTTTTCGACAGACATTCTAAAGACTCTCATTCAGGCGTACGTATTTCCTCACATCACGTACTGCCTCTGCGTATGGGGTGGGGCAGCCAAGGGTCAGCTCCAAAGAATCCAAAAAGTCATCAACTTTTCGGCTAGAATCATCTCTGGAACCAAAAAATACGAACATATCACCCCGGCTTTAAATTCTCTCGGATGGCCGGGGATCGAAACCCTGGTGGCACACCGTGACGCAATCAAGACCTACAAGGCACTGAGGGAAGAGGGCGCGCCTATCGAGATCCGCGCGCTGTTTACGGCGCGTGCGGCTGTCTCCTCCCGCGAGACACGCTCGTCGGAGAGCGGAGACCTCCACCTCCGCAAATGCAAACTTACTGCCACCCAAAAGGCTTTCTCATATCGCGCGGCCTCAGCTTGGAACCGTTTACCATCCTCTGTCAGATCTGCTCCGACTCTGGGCGCTTTTAAAGCGGCTGTTCGTGAGACCGTGGAGTGAGGAAATGTGTTTTTATCTTTTTGACCAATCCACTGCTTTTGTGATGTTAGTATATGTGACGTTGGTATGTGCATTGTTAACGCGAATTGTGCTGTCTTACATTGACAGGCAATTTTTCAGCCTGTTGGCAGTTCTTGTATAATTGACGTGAGATTGTAATACCCACCTTGTGGATTGTCTTGAATATATGAACATGAACATGTAGAGGGAGAGATAGAGGTATGCTCCAGGGAGGAGAGGCGTGGGGTAGAGGGGGGATAGAGGTATGCTTCAGGGAGGAGAGGCGTGGGGTAGAGGGGGAGATAGAGATACGCTCCAGGGAGGAGAGGCGTGGGGTAGAGGGAGAGATAGAGGTATGCTCCAGGGAGGAGAGGCGTGGGGTAGAGGGGGATATAGGTATGCTCCAGGGAGGAGGGGTGTGGGGTAGAGGGGGAGATAGAGATACGCTCCAGGGAGGAGATGTGTGGGGTAGAGGGGGAGATAGAGGTATGCTCCAGGGAGGAGAGGTGTGGGGTAGAGGGGGAGATATAGATACGCTCCAGGGAGGAGAAGTGTGGAGGAGATAGAGGTACGCTCCAGGGAGGGGAGGTGTGGGGTAGAGGGGTAGATAGAGGTATGCTTCAGGGAGGAGAGGTGTGGGGTAGAGGGGGAGATATAGATACGCTCCAGGGAGGAGAGGTGTGGGGTAGAGGGGGAGATAGAGGTATGCTTCAGGGAGGAGAGGTGTGGGGTAGAGGGGGAGATAGAGGTATGCTTCAGGGAGGAGAGGCGTGGGGTAGAGGGGGAGATAGAGGTATGCTCCAGGGAGGAGAGGTGTGGGGTAGAGGGGGAGATATAGATACGCTCCAGGGAGGAGAGGTGTGGGGGAGATAGAGGTATGCTCCAGGGAGGAGAGGTGTGGGGTAGAGGGGGATATATAGATACGCTCCAGGGAGGAGAGGTGTGGGGTAGAGGGGGAGATATAGATACGCTCCAGGGAGGAGAAGTGTGGAGGAGATAGAGGTACGCTCCAGGGAGGGGAGGTGTGGGGTAGAGGGGTAGATAGAGGTATGCTTCAGGGAGGAGAGGCGTGGGGTAGAGGGGGAGATATAGATACGCTCCAGGGAGGAGAGGTGTGGGGTAGAGGGGGAGATAGAGGTATGCTTCAGGGAGGAGAGGTGTGGGGTAGAGGGGGAGATAGAGGTATGCTCCAGGGAGGAGGGGTAGAGGGGGAGATATAGATACGCTCCAGGGAGGAGAGGTGTGGGGTAGAGGGGGAGATATAGATACGCTCCAGGGAGGAGAAGTGTGGAGGAGATAGAGGTACGCTCCAGGGAGGGGAGGTGTGGGGTAGAGGGGTAGATAGAGGTATGCTCCAGGGAGGAGAGGTGTGGGGTAGAGGGGGAGATATAGGTATGCTCCAGGGAGGAGAGGTGTGGGGGAGATAGAGGTATGCTCCAGGGAGGAGAGGTGTGGGGTAGAGGGGGAGATATAGATACGCTCCAGGGAGAAGTGTGGAGGAGATAGAGGTACGCTCCAGGGAGGGGAGGTGTGGGGTAGAGGGGTAGATAGAGGTATGCTCCAGGGAGGAGAGGTGTGGGGTAGAGGGGTAGATAGAGGTATGCTCCAGGGAGGAGAGGTGTGGGGTAGAGGGGGAGATATAGGTATGCTCCAGGGAGGAGAGGTGTGGGGGAGATAGAGGTATGCTCCAGGGAGGAGAGGTGTGGGGTAGAGGGGGAGATGGAGGTATGCTTCAGGACCCTCCAGGGAAGGGAGGTGTGGGGTAGAGGGAGAGATAGAGGTATGCTCCAGGGAGGAGAGGTGTGGGGTAGAGGGGAGATAGAGGTATGCTCCAGGGAGGAGAGGTGTGGGGTAGAGGGGAGATAGAGGTATGCTCCAGGGAGGAAAGGTGTGGGGTAGAGGGGGAGATAGAGGTATGCTCCATGGAGGAGAGGCGTGGGGTAGAGGGAGAGATATAGGTATGCTCCAGGGAGGAGAGGTGTGGGGTAGAGGGGGAGATGGAGGTATGCTTCAGGGAGGAGAGGCGTGGGGTAGAGGGGGAGATGGAGGTATGCTTCAGGACCCTCCAGGGAAGGGAGGTGTGGGGTAGAGGGGAGATAGAGGTATGCTCCAGGGAGGAGAGGTGTGGGGGAGATAGAGGTATGCTCCAGGGAGGAGAGGTGTGGGGTAGAGGGGGAGATGGAGGTATGCTTCAGGACCCTCCAGGGAAGGGAGGTGTGGGGTAGAGGGAGAGATAGAGGTATGCTCCAGGGAGGAGAGGTGTGGGGTAGAGGGGAGATAGAGGTATGCTCCAGGGAGGAGAGGTGTGGGGTAGAGGGGAGATAGAGGTATGCTCCAGGGAGGAGAGGTGTGGGGGAGATAGAGGTATGCTCCAGGGAGGAGAGGTGTGGGGTAGAGGGGGAGATGGAGGTATGCTTCAGGACCCTCCAGGGAAGGGAGGTGTGGGGTAGAGGGAGAGATAGAGGTATGCTCCAGGGAGGAGAGGTGTGGGGTAGAGGGGAGATAGAGGTATGCTCCAGGGAGGAGAGGTGTGGGGTAGAGGGGAGATAGAGGTATGCTCCAGGGAGGAAAGGTGTGGGGTAGAGGGGGAGATAGAGGTATGCTCCAGGGAGGAGAGGCGTGGGGTAGAGGGAGAGATATAGGTATGCTCCAGGGAGGAGAGGTGTGGGGTAGAGGGGGAGATGGAGGTATGCTTCAGGGAGGAGAGGCGTGGGGTAGAGGGGGAGATGGAGGTATGCTTCAGGACCCTCCAGGGAAGGGAGGTGTGGGGTAGAGGGGAGATAGAGGTATGCTCCAGGGAGGAGAGGCGTGGGGTAGAGGGAGAGATATAGGTATGCTCCAGGGAGGAGAGGTGTGGGGTAGAGGGGGGGATGGAGGTATGCTTCAGGGAGGAGAGGCGTGGGGTAGAGGGGGAGATGGAGGTATGCTTCAGGACCCTCCAGGGAAGGGAGGTGTGGGGTAGAGGGGAGATAGAGGTATGCTCCAGAGAGGAGAGGTGTGGGGTAGAGGGGGAGATGGAGGTATGCTTCAGGGAGGAGAGGTGTGGGGTAGAGGGGGAGATGGAGGTATGCTTCAGGACCCTCCAGGGAAGGGAGGTGTGGGGTAGAGGGGAGATAGAGGTATGCTTCAGGGAGGAGAGGTGTGGGGTAGAGGGGGAGATGGAGGTATGCTTCAGGACCCTCCAGGGAAGGGAGGTGTGGGGTAGAGGGGAGATAGAGGTATGCCTCAGGGAGATAACGGGCGTAGGTAGAGGGGGATAGAGGTACAGCGCTGGTGGCGTTGAGTGGGGTGTGTGGACACGATGGACTGACGTTTCTATCGTGCCAGACACCTGAAATGTTTTCAAGATGCATTCATTGAACGAATGGATAACCATTCGTAATTAATAATGCTTACTGTTCTGAGGTGTCCGAAACTGGGGGACTTTTTCGCTGTTGGAAATTGGTGAAAGTTAGAATATTGCGCCAAATCCAAACCGCTCCTCATGATTTGCATGTGACTCTGGTCGGCAAGTTTCCAGTCCTTCTACCGCACCGCCCGATTTGTGTGTCTTGAGAGTCGAGAGGCGCCTGCAGTGCCATCCTAACCTCGGCCACCATCTCTCTGCAGACAAGCGCCAGTGGACAGCGATCGGCGTCCTCTCCGGCATCATGCTGGTCATCGTGCTGATGTTCTTCTTCATCTAGTCTTCCTCCTGCGACACAGACGACTGGGCGTGGTGTCCAGTTGGCGACACAGACGACTGGGCGTGGTGTCCAGTTGGCGACACAGACGACTGGGCGTGGTGTCCAGTTGGCGACACAGACGACTGGGCGTGGTGTCCAGTTGGCGACACAGACGACTGGGCGTGGTGTCCAGTTGGCGACACAGACGACTGGGCGTGGTGTCCAGTTGGCGACACAGACGACTGGGCGTGGTGTCCAGTTGGCGACACAGACGACTGGGCGTGGTGTCCAGTTGGCGACACAGACGACTGGGCGTGGTGTCCAGTTGGCGACACAGACGACTGGGCGTGGTGTCCAGTTGGCGACACAGACTACTGGGCGTGGTGTCCAGTTGGCGACACAGACGACTGGACATGGTGTCCAGTTGGCGACACAGACGACTGGGCGTGGTGTCCAGTTGGCGACACAGACGACTGGGCGTGGTGTCCAGTTGGCGACACAGACGTCTGGGCGTGGTGTGCTGGACGGACGCCGGCAGGCGAGAAATAGCGGTCTTCCTACTAAGTCTGTGGCGGCGCCAGGAACGGGGGACCAGGGAGACCAGGGAGTGGGGGTTGTACCCGTCCGCTCCCACCCCGGTGTGGTCCCGCCCCAGTGCCTGGTCGCAGCTGATGCGACCATACTGACCGGGGTGGTTGGTAAGACGGTGTACTGGGTTTACTGTGGTTGCGGGGTCACGAGAAGACACTAGGGTCGTGGTGAGTTGCTTGGCTGCGCGCCAGTCGCTCTGGCGGCGGTAGACTGCGGCCGAGTTTGCCGTCTTAAGAGTCAACTCGGCGAGGGAAGAGGGCGGGTTGGACGGGATCATCCAGGCCGATTTGAGAGAAGATTCGTCACACGGCGGAGCACGCCGCTTTGGCTGGCGTTGGAATTGCAATAGATAGCGGGACCGAGAGTGTGACCAATGGGATCTCGGATCGACTTGGCATGTGAATCGCGGCCGTCCTGAGGGCGACGTCCCGCTCTTTGGCGGAGCTGCAGGGGGGTATTTCGTGCAGCCGTCGCGTGACTGCTTCCTTGTAAGAGAGTGGAGTCGGCCAGCCCGTCCGTCCGGCCATGCGGTGCTGTCTGTGTGGACGAGGGAGTCGTGTTGGACGAGGGAGTCATGTTGGACGAGGGAGTCATGTTGGACGAGAGAAGTTCGGCTTCACGCTCGCGTGCCAGTGAAGAATGAGTGGGGCCAGTACTGTACCAGTACTGTACCAGTACTGTACCAGTACTTGGTCTTGGGGGAGTCTTTCTGGAGGAGACGCTTCCAGGTGACTTGAGCTTATTCTGTCAGGTGGAGCCGATGGACACGAGACGTTCGTGTGTGGCTCCGTAGGAGTGGCTCCGGACGAGGCTACCCGCCACACGGGCCTGACTGTGGCGGGTATGGCGATGTGGTGTTTTGACGCCACGTGACCAATGACCATCAAGGTTCAAGTTTATTTACGCTACTTGAAATGGTTCTTCGATGCAGGAATTGCGCGTGCATACTTGCCAGTACCTATCGTGCATATTTGGATCCGGTTTATGCAGCAGAGCTTTCTTGCTCAAAATATGATGGATGAAATCAAATCACCAGCTCACTTGCATGTCTGTGATTTCTTTTTGCGATGGAATGTTGCTTTGACAATCATTGTACTTGTATATGCCGGTTTTGAGTGTCTGTTTTGTTAACGATGGTACTTATCGTTGGCCATGACTATTAGTTGTGATTTACTACCGTAGTTTTCTTAGTACGAAAGCCATTATCGAGGTCGAGTCTATGCAGTGTAAATGATTATTAAACTGGCATCCTTTGCGTTTGCTCCCAGGAAGCTTCTCGCTTCATTCTTAAAATCGGCTTTAACTATCATGTTTGTGTTGGTGATTGGCATAGAATCGTGTGCTGTTATGAATATTACAAAGATAAGGATGTGATCATATAATCCGTCTAGTCATGGTCTGATAGATCTCCGATATTCCGATTATGAGAGCAAGTTGTATCGAGGGCGTGGTCGTCAATCGTTAATTGCGTAATAAACTGAACAGATCGTATAATTGTTTGCTTGCCTGTCGCTGAGCTTGTAAGATGCAATAGCAGGTACCGATGCCACTGATATAGTAGGTGAGGGCAAATGCCAGGCTTTGACGGCGGCGGTTGAGTGGCGTGCAATGCAGCTCACTCTCTGCATTCATCGTTAGCTGCAAAAACATTGGTCGGTTTCGGAATCCTTATTTGGGAATTAGAAACGAATCAAGACCGTTTTTACCAATTATGCTAGCAATTCCTGTTTCAGACTCCTCTTAGTGTGGTGGCCTTTCCGGATATGACCTTGACCGTCTTCCTGTAGGTCCTAGCATGACGTCACCAGCGATCGTCTTCCGGCATTGCCTTCTCTAATATAATACACACCCTCCAGAGTCCAGCCACGACCCCAGGAGGTCCCTCCCTGAGAGCGTCCTTCGTCCTTTGCTTTCTTCAGACTATGGCACCATCACCACGCCGCACCCACGGGCGTGCCAGTGACGGCGTCCCCTCAGTCGACTGCACACGGTAACAGTCGCATGCAGACAGCGGACGTCACACGGTGCTGCAACGGTCGGCCGGCCTCCTACATCCGGTCATACCTGGCTGGGGCGGCACAGCCACCCGCCCTCCACCCGCCGCTGCCGCCCCGCGCTCCAGCAGTGACGTCATCGCAGCCAGCTGACTGAGTCAGCGCTGCCCGCGCGCTCCGCTGGCCGCGCTGGACGGCCAGTGCGCGCTCGACCGGTGCCGCGGTGGGGAGCGCGGTGGTGCGTGTGTGAGGTGCAGACGGTGTGGTGAACAGTGCGGGGATACACGGGTGAAGCGACAAGACAGGCAGCTGAGGTGAGCTTCTGAGAGGTGTGGAGGGGAGAAGAGACGTAGACGCCAAACTGGACAAGGATGTGTCGCGCAGATTTAAGCTTCAAACTGGTCGCGTATGCTGTCACGACTTGCGGACATGTTTACGTGGTCCGTAACTCTGCAAGATATTACGATATGGGTTGTTTGAGTCGCCCCAGCTTAGCTTGTGCTTGACTGGCTGAGTCACGTGTTGAGTGCCGAGCGCCGGCCGTTCCACTGATTTGTTGACGGCTGTTTGGGTGTTATTCATTGGCCGTTCAGCACAACCTTTGCTAGCGGGCCAGTGAAATATAACACACACATTGCAGTTTGTATTCAGCATAGGCGACCGAGCCTTGCGAAATAGCACCACATTACCACCAGCGATACACACACACACACACACACACACACACACACACACACACACACACACACACACACACACACACACACACACACACACACACACACACACACACACACACACACACACACACACACACACACACACACACACACACACACACACACACACACACACACACACACACACACACACACACACACACACACACACACACACACACACACACACACACACACACACACACACACACACACACACACACACACACACACACACACACACACACACACACACACACACACACACACACACACACACACACACACACACACACACACACACACACACACACACACACACACACACACACACACACACACACACACACACACACACACACACACACACACACACACACACACACACACACACACACACACACACACACACACACACACACACACACACACACACACACACACACACACACACACACACACACACACACACACACACACACACACACACACACACACACACACACACACACACACACACACACACACACACACACACACACACACACACACACACACACACACACACACACACACACACACACACACACACACACACACACACACACACACACACACACACACACACACACACACACACACACACACACACACACACACACACACACACACACACACACACACACACACACACACACACACACACACACACACACACACACACACACACACACACACACACACACACACACACACACACACACACACACACACACACACACACACACACACACACACACACACACACACACACACACACACACACACACACACACACACACACACACACACACACACACACACACACACACACACACACACACACACACACACACACACACACACACACACACACACACACACACACACACACACACACACACACACACACACACACACACACACACACACACACACACACACACACACACACACACACACACACACACACACACACACACACACACACACACACACACACACACACACACACACACACACACACACACACACACACACACACACACACACACACACACACACACACACACACACACACACACACACACATACACACACACACACACACACACACACACACACACACACACACACACACACACACACACACACACACACACACACACACACACACACACACACACACACACACACACACACACACACACACACACACACACACACACACACACACACACACACACACACACACACACACACGCACACACGCACACACGCACACACGCGCACACGCACACGCACACGCACACATTCACATTGCACACACACACTCACACACATACACATCCGGCACCAACCTGCGTCCTCGGTGCAGAAAGCTTCCGAGCCGTAACGCACTTCCGGAGCTTCACCCGCCTGCTTCGGCGCGGAATGTACCCGGCTCAGCTGGAGCTGCAGCGGTCCGGCGGTTGGTCCGTGAGAATGTTTCCCAATATACACCTCCGCAGTCGCGCCCAGCCGGCTGCATGGGCAGGCCAGGTCAGCGGCAGGGTAGACTGCATGTTGACCGCGCAGTCTAATTGACGAGCCCCATTGTCTGTTTGGACTCGCCTGAATGTCTACGACTGAAGACGAGACAAACAGCGAGTGCAGACGGTGCGAGAGCGAGACCCGTGCGCACTTTGCAAGATAGGCAGCGACCTGGCGTTTTTCGCCCGAGTTCTTTGTTGTATGGTGAGGCGGGTGGGCAATAATGCTCGCGATACGGCGATCCGGAATAAATTTGCATGATTGCATAATGCAACGTAGTTTGTGACGCCAGCGGTGCAGGCGGACGGAAGGGAAGACGGGGAGTGGACGGTGCGAAACGCCACCACAAATCAGGATTGTTTGTGCCGTATACGCCACGTCGGCAGTAACCTGAGACAAATGTTCTCCTTCTATCATGTTTCTCAACGGACTTGATGAGTTTGTTGTACCCGAGCTTTACAGAGCTGGATTTTCAACAGCTGACACTGGACACGCCAGTTATCCAGTATCCACGAGCTTATCCCTATTAACTGGTCACCACAATGGACTTCACAAGACCACGTCCTGACCTGGCCATCTGATCTGACCGGTACATACACAGCGAGGTTATCCTATGCGGCGGGCCCAGGTGCTCTCGCCACCTCCCCGGCCCGCCTGTTGTGCGCCGTGGACCTGTGGCGTTGCTGGGCTCCGGGTCGCTGTTGTGGCGCGCGACAAACCGGTTTGGCGCACCTCCGTGTCGTAACGTCGGCTCGTGGCTCCGTAGTATTCCTCGTCCCCGACCGCGAACGGATAGCGAGCAGCTCCGGTGGTCGCGGCAGTGAGTCTCTTTCCACCCCCGCGGCCCGGAGAGCGGACCCCACACGGGGAGCGGCGGCCGGCGTCTCCGGTCTCCCGCGGGTCACATCAGAGCCACGCAGCAGAGCGGGGTTGTTGGGGAGCCGGGAAGATGTTGTGTCCGGGTCAGGCGCATTTACGAGCCTAGCCTTGGTCAGGACTTACAGGGACGAAAGACGCAGTCGCCAGTCCTAACTCAGCTGATGCTAACAAGGGTTTAGTTATGTATTGAAGGATTAGTGTGGAAGTCGGAAGATGGATGGCTAAACTGCTGACAGGGTGACAGCAACACCTGAGATTTAGTGACTTGAGTACTTCTCCTCACTCTCACTCCAATCATCGTCCTTCGTACCTACTTCGAATGTACGAGTATTGAACGCACTCTGCTGGCATTTAGAGTCTGCGTAGACGCTGCACGCGGACGCTGCACGTCCTGTGAGAGGCACTGTTGCGTCTGTCAGCCCGGCCCGTCCCCCGTCTCGTCCGGGCTCCGGCCACCCAGAGAGCAGCGTGGTATTGATGACTGCGAATCGCGCACGTCCGGTCTGCCCGGCGCCCGTCCGTCCCCTGTCCTGCGTCCTGTGCCGCTCTGCTGTGCCGCTCGAGCGGCCTTGCCGCGCTCTGCAGGCCGCGGCAGGGTCCAAAGTGTAACGAGGGCGAGATGAACAGGGAGCGGCACACCCGCTGCCAGCCGGGCCGTGGTTCACCTCACACTGACATGCCGCTGTCCCACCAGAGTGGTGCAGTGTGACACGGTCGCTTGTGCACCGCCTACTGCCGGGGATGACTGCTGTATTTCTGTGAAGCCTTTGACGGTCGAAGGAGGGTAGACGGGTGAAGGAGGCGCCACGGACTACGGTCGGGCGTAGTTAAACAATGAAGCTAACTAGGTGGGCGTCGCAGCCGACACCCACCGGGCGTCTCAGCCGACACCCACCCACCGGGCGGGTATCTTCCACCGGGCGGGTACCTTCCACCGGGCGGGTACCTTCCACCGGGCGGGTGCCTTCCACCGGGCGGGTGCCTTCCACCGGGCGGGTACCTTCCACCGGGCGGGACCTTCCACCGGGCGGGTGCCTTCCACCGGGCGGGTGCCTTCCACCGGGCGGGTACCTTCCACCGGGCGGGTGCCTTCCACCGGGCGGGTGCCTTCCACCGGGCGGGTGCCTTCCACCGGGCGGGTATCTTCCACCGGGCGGGTGCCTTCCACCGGGCGGGTGCCTTCCACCGGGCGGGTGCCTTCCACCGGGCGGGTACCTTCCACCGGGCGGGACCTTCCACCGGGCGGGGACCTTCCACCGGGCGGGTGCCTTCCACCGGGCGGGTACCTTCCACCGGGCGGGTACCTTCCACCGGGCGGGTGCCTTCCACCGGGCGGGTGTCGACCGTAGGAGGTGGAGCCGCCCGGCGGTGTGGACCGTGGAGCCGCCGCCCGGCTGAGTGCCGGGGCAGGCTGGCGTGACCGAGGGCCGTCCATCGCCGTGACACGGCTGGTCGCCTCGCCTCACCGCAGGACTCTGACCTCGCTCCTCGCCCACCGCCGCCACCTGCCGCTCTGGCAGGGCTGAGACAGCGGGGTTCAGGCTGGGCTGAGGCAGCGGGGTTCAGGCTGGGCTGAGACAGCGGGGTTCAGGCTGGGCTGAGACAGCGGGGTTCAGGCTGGGCTGAGACAGCGGGGTTCAGGCTGGACTGAGACAGCGGGGTTCTACGGGGCTGAGACAGCGGGGTTCAGGCTGGGCTGAGACATCGGGGTTCTGCGGGGCTGAGACAGCGGGGTTCAGGCTGGGCTGAGACAGGGGGTTCTGCGGGGCTGAGACGGGCAGAATGAAGTTCAAACTGCAGGTCAGGCTGAGACTGTAGCTGCTGAGCTCAGTTGAGCCGAGCTCGCTTGGGCCAAGAGTGAGGTAGGAAAGGCTGAGCTATACGTAGTGCGCTGAGATGTTTTTGTTCTCGCTGGGTTGAGCTGCGGCCGTTCATTGCCAGTCAGTCTGGGGTGGCGGAGATCGCCTGTTAAGCCGACACTGATCGGAGACACGCGGGAGATCGAAAGTCGTCGGTCCGGGCCGGGCAGGACGGACAGCAAACGGACGCCGGCCGGACCCGGGCTCTCTGTTTACGTCGGCCGGCTGCGGATGCGGCCCGATGCCGACATGGCGGCGTCTGGCGAGCGTCACTTGACCAGACGACGCCCGGGCGGACACGCTAAAGCAAACCAACACAAAGTGGACACGCTAAAGCAAACCAACACAAAATGGACTAACTGCCTAGACGGTAGAAGGCGGCGGCAATTGTTGTTTTTGGAGATATATTACTTTTTAGTACAAAATTGGATTTATCGCTTGTAATTGAAAGGGGCATTTAATGTATATGTAAATTCATTCATATCGAACATATTAATGTCATTAACCAGTAACCGAAGTAATTTCAACTCAACATTTTAATTGATAGCGTTAACCTATACGCTTGAAAGCAGCGCCCGCCGCCCAGTTCGTTACACCGCAATTGCCCATCCTTCGGTCGCCTCTGTAATTTTAAATCAATTATTCCTAACTAGTGTGGCTATTCAACATAAAACATCATATATCTTCTAAATGCCTCATTTATTGCAAATATGAACCTCGTGTAGGTCAGCAAGTAACGAACATTTTATAAAAATATAATAACGAAATCGGCTGAATAGTTTGCTCCCAATATCCTTGGTATATAAGTGTATACACAGGGGCGTAGCTTCTCCAGAAATGTGTGTGGGGGAGGGGAGGGGCTGAGCTGGAAAAATCGCTTAAAGTACTATCAAAATCCACACAAATACGGATTTCTCCCCGGATTTGACCCACAATCCTCGTTCAAGTGGTGTGCGTGCGTGCGTGCGTGCGTGCGTGCGTGCGTGCGTGCGTGCGTGCGTGCGTGCGTGCGTGCGTGCGTGCGTGCGTGCGTGCGTGCGTGCGTGTGTGTGTGTGTGTGTGTGTGTGTGTGTGTGTGTGTGTGTGTGTGTGTGTGTGTGTGTCTCATCTGAATAGGATCCTACATCCCTGTGTATGCGATTTATTCTTTCATTGTCACCTTTCTCGGCGCATGTGTTTCCTTTGTGGATTGATTAGTTTATTTTCAAAACCAAAATTACATTTCTCGGAGTCAATATCTCAAGCTAGGTCTCGACAATATGAGACGACGCAGAAAAAGGAATTAAACGGTAATTATCTTCTTTTAAAGGGAAATAATGACCCTTTTCCACAAAAATGGAGTTAGCACTTGAAATCGCCAGACGAGACCAAAATATATTGTAAATTCATCACATTTTGCATGAAAACTTTCCTACCGAAAGATATTTCAAGTTAAAGTTGATAAGCGTTCCACACTTTTAACGACCGGTACTTGCAAGTACTTTTGGTCCTCATCAAACTGTGGGCTTTTCCCGTATTGTTTTTTACGTAATGGAGTGGAAAATATATTGTGCGTTCTGCTTGTTGTGATTATATGCCCGGCGATCTTCTAAAACTAACAGCGATTGGAAAAAGTGGCAATAAAATCGGAAGCTCATCGATGCACATCAACGGCGGCATAGTTAGTGGTTGCGACCCTCAATTTTGAAAATAAATTCATTTGTTTTCAACATTAGGAGTATTGTATAATTTGTCTGTGGTTGTATATAACACTATGCTTTATATTATCATGAAAAATAATAATTTTTCCCAAAAAAACTAACAAACAATAACACAAAACTGGCAATTAAATCGGAAGCTCATCGATGCACATCGACGGCGACCTATTTAGCGTCGGCGATTTGTTTACAAAGCATTGTCATGCTTCTCGGCGCACTTAACCATTGTGGCGAGTTGTTGCTAGTGGCGCTTTCGTTCTCCATGGCAACCAGGCGTGAGCCAATGAAAAGCCAGAACGTATTCCCTTTCTGGCTTTTGATTGGCTGACGCCTGGTTGCCATGGAGAACGAAAGCGCTACTAGCGTGTGTCCGAGCAGCGCTCAGTTTGATCGGAAATGTCACAGAGCCTCCAAAAATGCCGCAATCGATGTAAACAATGGTAGGGAAGGGCAAATTTGTCAATGACCTTCATGAAGTACACAAGGTACTTGTTTTGTATTTTTCCCAAACTTACAACTTCGAATTTGGGAATAATTTTATTTAATTCTTAAATGTAAATAAAATAATTTTAAAACCATAGCGGTGGCCTAATACATTGTTGCTAACAAAATCAAAAGGTCATTATTTCCCTTTAAGAGCTGGTTAATTTAATCTGCCGCGTCGTCCTGTCATTCAGCGTACTGCGTATTTAAAATCGAAGGCTATAAATGTCCAGATCAGACTTCAAGCTGGACTTCAAGACTTCAAAGCGGGTGTCTGGTTTCCACTTGTTTTGCTTGTCAGAACACACATTTCCTTTTAACAGCCGGTAAACGGAAGATACGGGCGGCCCTGCAACGGCAGAATTGGATGACTTGAGATGATCTCAACTGTTGATGTGGTTAATACGGCTGTAGTTATTGCAAATCAATCATGCAGCAGTTGGTTGATACTGCTGCTTGGTTCTTTGGCGTAATATTTTGGTAATGGGTGTTCTCTGTTCACTAGCTGGTCCCATCATGTATTGGTTGTTCAAATGAACGGGCCGTGACCAACAAATCGCGCATATTCGAAACAAACATGACTTATATCCACAGGACTGCAAGCAAAACGCTGACCTAAAACGGCTCCTGCTAATAGTATCTTGGATAATGCATATTTATATATATAGGATTGTATTGGATTTAGTACATAGGGTAAACAACCGTAACGCCGGACACGTCCCAGCACCGGACATTTCATGCTATTGGTGAGGTAGACGATACTGACGCACTGAAGAATGACAATAACATGAAAAGTCCGATGTTAGGACGTGTCCGGTGTTACGGTTTACCTTATGTATCAAACTATAGGCGTCGCCACACACATTTTCAGTGGGGCCAGGGTGTTTAGGGGGGGGGGATAACCAGGTGTTTGGCCCCCAGTCCCAGGGCTGAAGGAAATAGTTCACCTTCAACATTGGGGTTTTGAACTAAAATAGCAGTTGTGTAGGCCATGTTGAGAAATCCCTATCTGCAAGTTTTTTTTTGGCTGAAAAGACTCAGCCGAAGATATTTCACTTTTTGGCGAAGGAATGCGGCGCATATATGATATACCGTACCGTCTGAAAGAGCCAGCTCTGAATGGAGCATGCGCAGACCAATAACGCACACCATAACGTTAATAATTTACGACCTTCTGTCCTGAATTGGCGCAATTTAGGACTATTTTTGAAAAGAGAAAACAAAATGTATTAAAAATCTAATACAATCGTTTCTGAGAAATTTTCCCCGAAGGTGCACTATTTGCTTCCTTTAAAATCCTGCAAATCTCAGGGTGCTGAAGCGATCCTGGGGGCCAGCCCCCCCCCCCCCCCCCCCCCCCCCAGCCTCCTTCCGGTGGCGACTGGCAACGCCCCTGCATCGAACACACATTACATGTGCATCTTCCGAGGCAAGTCCGGTAGCAACACCGGGATCAAATAATTAATTAGGCTGTGAAATTGACGCGTGAACGCGTTTTTGCAGCGAATGAACTCGCCATAACAACGGTAGACAATCGGAGCGGCAGGCTTCCCGGACCAAAGTTCGTAAACATATGGTTCGTAACGGAAAAAGTTCGTAAGCAAAGGTTCGTATACAAAGGTTCGTATCGGATAAGGTTCGTATGGGATAAAGGTCGTAACGGCTAAAGTTCGCAATGGAAAAGATTCGTAACGGATAAAGTTCGTATGCCAAAGGTTCGTATGCTGAAGTTCGTAAAGGAAAAAGTTCGTAATGGAAAAAGTTCGTCAGCAAAAGTTCGTATGCAAAGGTTCGTATCGGATAAGGTTCGTATCGGATAAGGTTCGTATGAGATAAAGTTAGTAACGGCTAAAGTTCGTAATGGAGAAGGTTCGTATCGGATAAAGTTCGTATTAAAAAAGTTCGTAACGGATTAAGTTCGTATGCAAAAGATTCGTATGCTGAAGTTCGTAAAGGGAAAAGTTCGTAAGCAAAGGTTCGTATGCAAAGGTTCGTATCGGATAAGGTTCCGAACCTTTGCTTACGAACTTTTTCCGTTACGAACCATATGTTTACGAACTTTTGTCCGGCTACCGTTACCCTTCCGAACGGAGAGAGATAGAGAGACACCGTAAATAGTAACGACTTTTTGAATACGAACTTTATTCGATACGAACCTATTGTCCTTATGACAGGCAACACGTTACTGTTTACGGTGTCTCTCTATCCATAGGCGTACCCAAGGGGGACTGGGAAATTGCCCCCCCCCCTGAAGGTCCGTACGTGCCCCCTTGGCCGTATGTGCCCTATTTCGAGATATTAAAAAAAAAATGTTGAAAATATGCCCATCTAAAAATATAGTGGGCCAAATCCAGTGAGTTTTTTTTTTGGTGGAGGTACCTTATGCCCCCTGATCAAAAATGCCCTCTGCTGGAGTGAATCCTGGGTACGCCACTGTCTCTATCTCTCTCCGTTCGGAATGGTAGCGGTAACCGGACAAAAGTTCGTAAACATAAGGTTCGTAACGGAAAAAGTTCGCAAGCAAAGGTTCGGAACCTTATCCGATACGAACCTTTGCATACGAACCTTTGCTCACCAACTTTTTCCTTTACGAACTTCAGCATACGAACCTTTTGCATACGAACTTTATCCGTTACCAACTTTTTGAATACGAACTTTATCCGATACGAACCTTTTCCATTGCGAACTTTAGCCGTTACGAACTTTATACTATACGAACCTTATCCGATACGAACCTTTGCGTACGAACCTTTGCTTACGAACTTTTTCCATTACGAACTTTTTCTTTTACGAACTTCAGCACACGAACCTTTTGCATACGAACTTTATCCGTTACGAACTTTTTGAATACGAACTTTATCCGATACGAACCTTTTCCATTACGAACTTTAGCCGTTACGAACTTTATCCCATGCGAACCTTATCCCATACGAACCTTATCCGATACGAACCTTTGCATACAAACCTTTGCCTACGAACTTTTTCCGTTACGAACCTTATGTTTACGAACTTTTGTCCGGTTACCCTCTCCAATGTCTGCAGGACTTTTTGGCTAGCACGAGTTCAAACAGGTGTTCTAACAGTAAACCGTTATATTTTATTTTGCATCATGTGGCTCAATAATTAATTCACAAGAACTTGTGGCCCCGTCTATTGTTGTTCGACATATGGGGAATTACAAGTCATTTAACACTTAAAATTTGAATAATAGGATGTTTTCTAGGAAACTAATTTAGCATGTCTATGCCACGTTGGTATTTTGATTAGATTAAACTCCTTATCAGGCAGTACCATGCGTTTTTAAACTTATTTTGTACCTTCGGGTAAGCACAACGATTATAGATCAATCCTGGACACAAACAATCCAGAATTTATACTTAAAGGAAAATATTCATAGGCAAATATATGTTTTTATTGCAGTATTTTTTCGTCAATGTGCCGTGTCGTACTACCAGGCAGCTGCCCCCCCCCCTCACGGCCCACATTGCCTAAAGGAAATAGTTCACCTTCAACATGGGTTTTTTAACTGAAATAGCAGTTTTGTAGCCCGTGTTGAGAAATCCCTATCTGCAACTGTTCTTGTCTGAAAAGACTCCAGCCGAAGATATTTGACTTTTTGGCGAAGAAATGCGGCGCATATATGATATACCGTACCATCTGAAAGTGCCAGCACTGCATGGAGCATGCGCAGACCAATAACGCACATCATAAACGTAATAGTTTACGACATTTTGTCCTGAATTGGCGCGATGTAGGACCATTTTTGAAAAGAAAAAAAGAAACTGTATTAAAAAATAGAATAAAATCATGTTCTGATAAATTTTCCGAAGGTGAACTATTTCCTTTAATGTGCTCAGTACGCCAGGGTAAATACGGTCAAACAGGGACTGGTCGCCAGACTGCCCAGGCAACTTAACCGCTTTATAGGAACGTGTCCCAATGCTGATCTCTTTGCCGATACGTACCATCAGTTCCGCACCAAAGTGAGGCTGTACGTCGCACCGTTGTAACTGATGTGCTATGTGTGCTGGATGTTTCGTTCATGTCATATTTTATGTTTAGGGTGTATTTCGTATATGTTAACATGTGTTTGTCCTGTAGCTTTAGGTAATTTTACATTTTGACTTCGTCCATCATTGGGGTATTCCGTCGACGATTTTTGCAAATAAACAACCATATGTAAGTACATATTTTTTATTTCCCAAAATGTATTTTTTTTTAAATAGAGAAAGTTGTTATTTCACCTTTAAACTGAGGCACAATCAAATTGATACCATACATGTGTCGCAGAAAAATCCAGATAAATAACCGTTCGATGCAAGCCATTACTTTTGCAATTGGAATAATGCACCCTGGTGTGTTTAGCATTTATACCGGAGTCTTAATACAATATTCACGATAGTCCAAAGACGCTGGTCAGACCTGAGGTTGCGTCGGCCGATGACCGTTATCCAGACGACCTGTCTGGATTTTTGCGTGGAATCACGTGCCTGGCGCCCCCGATGCCTATCAGTGTATCACAACTGGATTTCACACCGGTCCAATTACACCACGTCCAAGCTGGGTGACACCACCAGCCGACAGAACAGTCAGCCATGTCGTGACGTGACGTAACGTGACGCGACGTGACGTGACGTGACGTGACGTGACGCGACGTGACGCGACGTGACCTATCGTGACGTGACCTATCGTGACGTGACATGTTACGTGCTGTGACGCGACGTGACGTGACGCGACGCGACGCGACGCGACGCGACGTGACGTGACGTGACGTGACGTGACGTGACGTGACGTGACGTGACGTGACGTGACGCGACGTGACCTATCGTGACGTGACATGTTACGTGATGTGACGCGACGTGACGTGACGTGACGTGACGTGACGTGACGTGACGTGACGTGACGTGACGCGACGTGACCTATCGTGACGTGACATGTTACGTGCTGTGACGCGACGTGACGTGCTGTGACGCGACGCGACGCGACGTGACGTGACGTGACGTGACGTGACGTGACGTGACGCGACGCGACGCGACGTGACCTATCGTGACGTGACATGTTACGTGCTGTGACGCGACGTGACGTGCTGTGACGCGACGCGACGCGACGCGACGCGACGCGACGCGACGCGACGTGACGTGACGTGACGTGACGTGACGTGTCGTTCCGTTCCGCTCCTTGACGTGGCACTGTCCGCGATAGACCACCGCGCATCCACCTGACGTCACCCGGCCCTCCGCCGCCACCTCCAGCGGCAACAGGCACCGCTCCTGGCGCGTGCGGCGGCGGAAAGTGACCTTAGTGACTCACCGCGCCAATGTAGCGCCGCTGCGATCTGTGGATGTGCCGCGGCTGGTGACTGGACGTAACACGCTGACTCACCGGCGGAGGCGCGGCGGAGGCGCGGCGGACTGCACTGAAGTGATAGTGATGGTTCATCGGTGACGCACACGTGACACGCGCCTCATCTCGGGTCTCCGGCGGTGACGGCCGGTCGTGAATCGAAAACTCCCACGCGTACAGCACGCGTGTAGGTGTGAGTTCATTTCAGACAAGGCCTCGCCCTGGTTATGGGCTCGATTAGGAGGTTCGTACGGGTAGGAGGAGGTTTGATTATTTGGAAGCTGGAGAATCAGCGTGATGTTAATCGCTTCGTTTCATCCATCGTCAATAGGCTCATGTCTGCGTTTGTGATGAATCATTTTAAGCGTTCTTCTCTGTTTATTCCAGGGCCGTCTGCGGATCGCGAAGTGCGGAGGACAGAGCCATAGTGGTGAAGTGAGACCCAGCTGCGGCAAACTTTGGCCAGGAACACGGTCGACCTCCAACAGCAGCCATGAGGGTCCGGACTGCGACTGTGACGGCCGTGCTCTGTTTCCTGACGCTGACGTCCGCCTTTAACCTGGACACGCTGCACCCGGTCATCTTCCAGGGACCCATCACCGACGCCGGGGTGTCCCGTGGGGCCTCCTACTTCGGCTACGCGGTGGGGCTGACCAAGGCGGACGACGGTGCCTGGTAAGTGTGAGAGAATCGTGGCATCGTGTGGCGTTGCCCGCTATGTCAGGTACCCGCTGTTGGCTGAGTTCAGCAATGTCGCTCCGGACGAATAAACAGACCCGCGCTGCCTCGGCTATATCTCTGTCACTCGATATATCGGTATTTCGGTGTGTTACTCAGTGTCCCCGTATTTCGGAACACGCTATTCCTTCGCTGTGTTACCCGGAAACTCATGTATATTCCCATGTTGACCCTGACCTAGTCTCCTGATGTCCTGCCTCTCATAACGGACCGGCGCCAGTGCCACGGGACCAGAGAGAGCCTTTGTATGCCGTCCGTGTCCAGCTCTGTCGACCCGTATCGGTCGTGTCCAGCTCTGTCGAACCGTATCTGTCCGTGTCCAGCTCTGTCGACCCGTATCTGTCCGTGTCCAGCTCTGTCGACCCGTGTCTGTCCGTGTCCAGCTCTGTCGACCCGTATCTGTCGTGTCCAGCTCTGTCGACCCGTATCTGTCCGTGTCCAGCTCTGTCGACCCGTATCTGTCCGTGTCCAGCTCTGTCGACCCGTATCTGTCCGTGTCCAGCTCTGTCGACCCGTATCTAGTACCGATGACGGCTGTGCTGACCGTGCTGCCCGGCCGCCCGCCGCCGGACCCGGTCGGGAAGGGGAACGGCGCACCGCCCCGGGGACGGCTGGCAGCCGCACGGGCAGCAGGTGTGGCAGCTCGTCCAATCCTATGACGTCATACGAACGGCAGACATACTCCGGAGCCGGCGCGGCCGATAGCGATCTCAACGGTCGGCAGCTGGAGACTGCCACGCTTTGTCTGCTGCCGACCGGCTGCCGTCTGTCGGCCGGCCTCACCCCGTCACTCCGTCACTCCTCCCACTCCGTCACTCTCGCCCGTCACCCTGCCCTGTCACTGCCGCCCCGTCGCTCCGCCTCGTCACCCCGCTCTCCAGGCCGTGACCGCCGTCGACAGACCCGTCGGCGACGCTGCCCGACCGCCGCCGATTGAAAAGAAGCCACCGGAAAGAGCGCCCGCTTTTTGATGAAGTGGACCGCCGGATCTGTCGAGTGGTCTTCCGGCGGAGAGTTGTTTTGACTTGGGCACGGCGGGGTTGGGTTGTTCTCGGTCTATGTATCCCAGGATGTCCGATATTGATGCTGATTCTATCGCGACAAGTGCCGATCTGCATTCTTGATTTACAAGGAAAATGTCCCCGAGCTGCAGTTGTCCGATTGGACTGATTGCATGCCTAACAAGCTTCCTGAATATATTCCCTCTCGTCCTTCCTGCCTATTATTCGTCATCCAACTCAATCCGCCGGCTGGCCCCTTCATTCCGCCACGTGGTCTGGGTGAAAAGAACAAAGAGCGACTTTGAATTTCAGCAGCTGCGGTAAATCAGACGCATTACGAAGCGCAGACAGGGCGTACCAGACCAAGAGGCTACTTTATCTAGATCATCCGGTACCACTTCCTTGCAGCACGTGAGCTGTAAAATGCATCGATATACACGCCGCCTTCGACGCCTCGCAGCTGGCACCCCCACGTCGATTCCACCGCCGCCACCGCCGCTTACCACCCTGATCATCGTGACCCTGTGCGCCTGATGTTGTGTAAATGAGTGGGAGTTGTTGGCCGGCGGTCGCTGCAGCCTGCGCAGGCCAAGCGGCGCCATTGGCGGCAGCGCGGGTCAGGGGTGAAGTGGCTGACCTCCGCTGAAGCCCCGGCGGCGGGCGGAGGGTGCGGCCGCGCCGTCTGTCTCACGTCCGCCGTGAGACGCCGCCCTGGTCGCCGACTCGTGACCCCGCCACAGCGCTGTCCATCAAACGGCCGTGACTCCGCTCCGTCCCGGACCGCCGTTCTCGCCACCCTGGTCGCCGTTCTGGCCACCCTGGTCGCCGTTCTCACCACCTCGGTCGCCGTTCTCGCCATCCCAGCCCGCCGTAGCGCCGCTGTCTCTGAGTGCCTGCTCCCAGGCCGGCTTCTCGTCTCTGGTGGACAGGGCGCGCTGCTCGGGCCGGCCGAATCGCCAAGGCTGCCGGTGGACCGTGGCGGACACTCGCCTCCTCTGCTGTGGCCGCTTTCCCGGAAAGTCGGCTCCGCGGCCCGCGCCGCACGAGCGCAGAGGTGCACGGTGCAGCGGGCGCACTGTGCAGCTATGGTGTGAGCGCAGAATCACTCTGACCGGTCGCCCCCGCAGGGTGGCGGGGCGTGGGCGTGGGTCGCGACCATCTGGTGTTGCACCGTGCGGGCCGGAGCGGGGCGGATGGGCCGCAGCGGGCCACGGACGGCAGACGGGCCCGGCGGAGTGCGGTGTGATATACTGCCGTACCGGGCGGCGGCGGCGGCGGCGGCGGCGGCTTTGGTGCGGTACTCACCGCCCAGAGCCGGGCATTGCACAGACGGCGGCTCCGTGACCGCCGCGGGCGCGATGTGTGGGAACTGCTCCGCCCCAGCGGGCGGTGCGCTGTCGGGCGAATAGCTCGCCAGGTTGTGGTTGGTAACGCTGGGCGGTTCGGCCACCTATCCACACTCCACAGGCATGTCGTGTTCGCCAACAAACCAACAACAAAGGCAACGGTCCAACCGATACCGGCTGTCACGGGAGGTATGCCGAGTCACGTGGTCAAAACCGGACCAGCGACTAGTCCGCTAATCGGCGTCCCCACTCGGCACCGTCGCTTTAATTGGCTATGTCGGCTAATCAGCCTGACAAGAGCTGGTGGCGCATTTCACGCCTCGTCGAATGATTGAATCAGACACCCCATCGCTTACCGATCGATCGGCTACGTGCTACGGTGGTTCTTCAGGAAGTTTGCGGCAAATTAACCTGCTAGACGTAGCGTAAGCAAAACATGGGACCGGAAAACGTAAACTGACTGGTGCTATTTCACGGTGTGATTCCTCGGAATAGCCGTACATAATGTGTTTCGATCCCATTTTCTTGTCGGTAGTATGACAGCATGCAATTGATGTCAGCGATTATGTCTGGTATCAGCCAGCTGAGCTACTTCCTGTCCAATTCGGAGGAACTCCAAACCACCATCGCTGGGAGCACCGACACCTAGCAGCGCTATGTGTTTTCCCGTGGCTCCTGCGGTCAGTCCGGCTTCTCTGGTCAGTCCCCATTCTCTCGCCGTGAGCTCTCGTCCTGATTGGGAGGCTCCTGGACAGTGAGTCCGCCCGGCCAGGCCATTGTTAGGGCGCGCGTCCCGCCGCGCGCGCCCGCCCTCCGCCGCCTTTCATTAGCATAATTACCACCAACGCACGCTGTGGTCCGCTGTGTGGGATCACTGGGCGCCGGGCGGGGCAGAAGGCGCGAGCCGGCTGTCAGCAGTCAGCACCCCCTCAGGTCACACACGTGGCAGACGGGGAGGTGACCTGCCGACGCGCCGCGCGTGACAAAGTCGTGTCCCTCGGGAGCAGCCTGGTCTGCACGTGCCTTGTGTGCGTGCCGCGTGGCCGTGCGGCGGGCTCGGGTGTGCGGGAGGTCCGCCTGCAGTCTGGGTGGACTCCACAGACAGGGAGTCTGCCCTCCGCCGCACAGTGGAGGTCACTGGACACTGCGGGGCTGGGCTGGAAACAAACTCAGCTCTCGACACGCCCTGAAACGTCGGCGATCCATCAATTCTCGGAGTGCCAGTAGGTGTCCGCGATTCTGAAACACTCGCGGTCGGGCGTCCTGAAGGTCCGGGACGCCCTCTCGACACCTCCAGTCCTCCCACAAGACTGACAGGCCAGGGCGCCCATGGCAGGCAGGCCGGGCAGACAGGCCGGGGCGCCCATGACAGGCAGGCCGGGCAGACAGGCCGGGGCGCCCATGGCAGGCAGGCCGGACTGACAGGCCGGGCGCCCATGGCAGGCAGGCCGGACTGACAGGCCGGGGCGCCCATGGCTCTGGTGCGGGAGTTAGGCCTCTTCCCACACCACACCTGGCAGAACGCTCACCACTTACCCATGTCAGAATGGTTCGCAGCAGAGATTCTTATCTGCGGAATGGGTTCGCGCTAAGTGCGACTGCAGGCCACGCTCTCTCTCTCTCTCCCATCTGCGGCCTCTCGTCATATGATCACAGCCGGTGCGTTTACCCACCTCTGTGCTCCGGGGCGTGCAAATTGCACGGCCAGGCATGCCGGCTTGGGTGGCTGAAGATGATGAAGAACCGTGCGGTGTGCAACGCACGTGTTTCTGGTTATCTGTAACGTATTCAGGCACGCATGCGGTGATTTATTTACTCGAGTATCTGGACCTTGTCCTAATGTTTGACGGCGACATATCAGTCAGCCGAGATCGGTGTTCGATATGTTATCGTTAAAAGCTTTCGCTCCAGAATTAACAACCAGTCTGCACGGTCTTGTGGAACAAGGCTCTGTAGAGGTGACAATTTGTCAACCCTGCGCCAATAAATGTCGCCTAATTGGCGGCGCGAGAGTCAATAATCAAACAATGCCTGCGTGTGGTCTACGGCTGGGCTGTCACGTTTCCACAGAGTGGCCTCGGTTGTTTGGGATGTGGTATAAGGATACGTCAAGACAATGGTCTAACGTGACTTTTCCACAGCATTTGGCCTTCCGTTACTGTCACTTAAGCGGCAGGCTGCTGCGAGAGGCGGGCTCGGACTGGCCGACAGCCAGTCCGACAGACTCTACCACGTCATGGTGACGTGTATGTTACCGCCATGGGATGTCACTGTCTTGGTCACTGACGTCGGGCAACGGCTTGACTGCCTGATGCTGATCTGACCTCCAGGAAACGGCACCGCCACTCTGTGATTATTCCGCCACTTCTATAGAAGTACCCTCGGCATAATGGGTTTAAATCAAAGGATTTATTGCCAGGACGGCAGACGGGAAACGCGATTATAACCTTGGTGGGCATACAGGAACGTTCAAAATTCATATTTGTGATTCGTTGCAGCAGAAAATCAACACACCTCACGAGCAGCGAACCATACAAACATACTTTGTGTCCGTTCCACTGCATAAGTGCGTGGACGTGTTTTATCGGCTTCACACAGGCGGTACTGGCACAGGAAATCACTTATTTCCTGTGTGAATGCGCGGGAACCTACAACGAAGATAAATCGGTTCCAATCAGTATTTTCGGCTATTATGGTCGGATACCATCCATCATATATTATCATTATAATCCAAAACCAGGTAACATATTTTCACATGTTATGCTTATCGAAATATACATGTTCCTTCAATTACGATCAGAATAGACGGATAAATAAACGTGGCTGTTGATATAAACAGACACCAGGAATCACGCTGCTTGCTTTACAAAATCGGTCCATCAAATTCAACTGCCAGTCTGATTAATTGGGCTCAGACCTCTTTAGTGCCGACAATCCCCAACAAACAGCCACGCGCTGACGCCGCTGGATCGTCTCAGCTGCGCCGCTGGATCGTCTCTGCTGTCATGGAACGGTAACTCGACACATTTCTGGAAACATTAGAGCAGTCTGACGGGGCACTGGCACAGTGTCACACGATGTCCTCAGTTGCCTCCGACAACGTCTCCCTCCCTCCCCTCCCCCGCTGTCCTCAGTTGTCTCCGACAGCGTCTCCCTCCCCTCCTCCCCTCTCCTCTCCCCCACGGAGGCCGTCTCTGGCGTGGTCTGTCCCGCCCGGACCGTCGTGAGTCGTGACGCCACCCAACGCGTGCCCCCCCCCGCGTGCCTGGGTGCGTGGGTACCCCCCCCCCCCCCGCGTGCGTGGGTGCGTGTGCGTGCCACTGAGCCGTCTCGCGGGCACGTTTGCACGCTCGTTCATCTGCCAGCAGGGTCGATTGGTTTTAGAGCACCGTCTCTGCCGCTGCGGCCGACACGAGGCGGGTCGGCTTCGTTGGACCCTGCTGCGGTTTCGGATTTCCCGGCGCCACTACAGACAGACAGACAGACAGGCATATAGACAGATAGACAGACAGATAGACAGACACTGACCAGTCCCGCTCGGCTCTGCCCCAATGAGCGGCGAGCGCACCCCCACTCGGCTCCCCTATGTCGCAGGGGAGCTGAGACCGCACATGGGTGTTGTAGTGGTGCTACTCTGACTCCCGAAGGCAACTCCCGATGGCCACATGCGCTGCCGGTGATCGCCCGGCTCATATTTCCGAGTGTGACGAGACAGCAGATCGGCGTGGGTCACGTGACAGACCGACGGAGGCCATTCCGAGTCACGTGACGAACCAACAACATGCCGGTGCGGGTCACGTGACAAACCGCCGGAAGGTCTGTGTGGGTCACGTGACATACCGACAGATGGTGGATTCGGATCACGTGATATACATGCAACAGGTTACGATCTGGATCACGTGACAGATTGGATAGCTGGCTGTTTCAGGCCAGTGACTGTATCTAGCCGGACGTTGCAGGCCGTGACGACTGCGGTTGCCGTGGGAACCACCGGCGCTAGGGTGCGTTTCCCGTCCGTGTTCGATAGGGTGCGTTTTCCGTCTCCCACGCGGGCGGCGTGGCCGCGTGCCGGCCCCACACAGCCCGGTCCATCCATCTAACACCCCCTAACGAGCACTCCCGGCCCGCCGACTGCGCCACTTGACCCGGGGTCAGCAGGGGACGCGGCGCTCTGTGTGGTACCGTTTGACCCGCGGTCAGTGGCCCTGAAGGCGGCCCGAGCTCGTAAGCCTCTCGAGGAGTGAGGATTGACCAATGACCATCGACCCAGGGCGCAGGCTGTCGGCTGTAAACGGTCACTTGTGCTGATTGCCATGATAGCCATAAACCAGGTCGGCGGCTCGTTGACGTCCAGTCGTCCACTCTTTGAAGGCTGTTTATTTTGGTAAACCCCATGCTCCTCTCATTGTGCTTATTATTTCATCACATTGGTGTTATTTTCTTCTTAACAGTATGTTTCGATACGGGCCCTGGCTGACCCCTGGCTGGCTTTTTATCTACAAATCTGATAAGATTTGTAGATAAAATTAAGATTATTTCACCGGATCCAGCCACTACCGCACTTTTGGATCTGGTCTGGTCTTTGGATCTGGTCTGGCCTTTGTATCTGGTCTGTGTCACGGTCGGCAGTCCTCTCAGTCCCACTCATCGCCATGACTTGCCCCAATCCCATCCGTGCCTCATCCCCGTCCGGTATTAGCGCCCGACCCCAGGCGCTAATCAGGCTAATCGGCGACTAATTCGGTGCGGCCGTGCGCCATCCATCGTCTCTGCGGCTGCGGCGCCCCGGCGACCTCTCGCGGCGCGGCGGCGACAAAAAGCGGCGCGCTAAAAACGGGGGGAGGGGGGGGGGGGGGGGGGGTGGCCGGCCGATGGCGCGCCCATCCCTCTCCCGCCGGTGACGAGACGCCCCAGACGGCGGAGACGCTGCAAAAAGGCGCGGTCACGGCCGACTGTTTGGAGCAGGAGCGCCCTGTTTGGCCAATTCGCTCGGCTGTGATGGCGCGCGCTCCGCCGCCGGCATCGGCAGCGTCGCGTGTGCGTGTGAGGCTGGCGCCAGGAGCGGCGTTGTGTCCGACTGGCGACATGGCAGGGATGAATCAGTGGCGTTTGGGGGCATGACCCTCCCAAACCGATTCGGCCGATAATTGGCACATCTCTTGATTTTTGAACAAAATAAGTAACTTTTTGATTTCAAGGGAATGGGTCACCTGAAAGTTGTCTTGAAAATTGGCTGTACGGGGTATTTGGAGCTGAAAAAAACGAATATGGCATTTGTTTGGACGATATATGGATATCCTTCGAAGAGTTTCAAGGGGCACTAAACAGCCGAACAGCGTCTTCTAAAAGGGCCCTTTTAGAAGAAGCTGTTTCGTGCCCAGATTTAATTACCACGACACTAGTCCTGTGTCGAAATTACTTAGCGTAGCGAGGTAATTATTTCACCACAACCTGTTTTTCGATCTGCTCTACAAATCTGCTATCCCAGTTCAAAACCCCATGCTAAAGGTGAACATGGTCCCTTTAGTTAAAACAAAGATGTTAAAGGTCCCTTTAAGTTTGTTTTAAACCAGTTCTAAATGGAATAATTTGTTTTCTCTCTCTTCAAATTCAATCATATTTTATGTGATATGGCCGTACCCCAGACCGACTTTTGTCCAACTCTGAAACCGCCAGTGAGTCAGACTGGTTATTGATTCGACTCTGATTGAATCGATTGGAATCGTTCAATCAAAATCCCTTGAATCAAAGAAGAATCGATTCACCACCGGATTTGTTTATTCATGAACCATGATTGAATCAAAACCCGCATAGAAACAAGACTGATTGAATCAAAAAGACTGTGCAATGCTATTTCAATGGTGAGTCAAATGTGATTTGATCAACAACAACAAAATTTATTCTTTGAATCGGAAAGAATAATTTCTCAAAATGGTTATCCATGAATCAAACGGTGACTGAATCATTCATATTCCCAAATGAATCGTGATTGAATCCTTCCAAAAAAGGTGCATCAATAACCAGTCTGGCAGTGACGTTCGCACCGAGACGAACCGCGCCGCTGCGTGGGTGGGATTGCGGAGGGGCTGGGCGGGGGCGGGGGCGGGGGCGGGGGCGGGGGCGGGGGCGGGGGCGGGGGCGGGGGCGGGGGCGGGGGGGGGGCGGGGGGGGAGTGATCCGTCCGTCCGAATTGGTGGGGTGGATCTGGTGACGGGTGACGGCACTGATCAGACTGTTGTCTCGCGCGCGCCTCGCCCGTCTGATTGCGCTCGTTCGTTATTCGTTTTGTGGCGTCATCCCGGCCTATCCCGGCCTATTGTTAGGTCCCGGCCTAATAGGTCATCCCGGCCTATTGACCCTGATGGGTGTGAGACCGTATGCGGGCGGGGAGCCGGGCAGCGCGGCCGGCGCGTCTCCGGGTGTGGAGGAGGCGGCAGGGCGGGGTGATGGCGGCACGCGCGGCGGAGGAGGATGAGGACATTTAGACGCGTGGTACATGTGTCTGTCCTCACCATGTGAAGGTGAAGGAAGGTGTGGTGGAGCGCCACAGGTGTCTGGGGTAGCGGCATCTGTTGCAGAGGCGTGGTCTTGTTTTGGAAGGGGCCCACCCGACTCGGTGGGCTCGCGGGCGCGGCACTGTAGCATGTGTTCGGCATGGCAGCTCAGCTGTAACTGATTAAAACATGACACGTACAGCTGGTGGGTTGAGTTTGGATGATGGATTCAGGCTGAGGAATGCTGGTCTGCCAGACGACTATTCGCTGTATCGCTGGCTAAAGACGATGTTAGAGCAGTGTGCCTCCAAGAAGAATATAAGTGAGGGGTGCCAAACCTATCCGATATTCCCCTTGTCGGAATGGCTATTTGTATCCATCATGAATAACTTATTTATCACCTATCGTCAACCAAAGTCTATACTTATCCTACTTGCCCTACCCATACATTTTACAGGACAACATCCGCCTGACGAAACATTAGGGATCTATGGTCTGGTGATCGAATTGTCTAATTACGACGCGAGCGAGAAGTGAATGACTTATCTCCGAAGTTTACTTTGTCAATACGCCACTGGATATTTGTACTGCTGCAAACGTCTCCCGTCCTGCACGTCTGTGGAGTGTGGTTGCCCTCGTGACGACAAGTGTCTCCGTGTGTCTTTCACTGGAGTCCTGCAGTGTCTCCGTGTGTCTTTCACTGGGGTCCTGCAGGACAGACAAGTGTCTCCGTGTGTCTTTCACTGGGGTCCTGCAGGACAGACACGTGTCTCCGTGTGTCTTTCACTGGAGTCCTGCAGGATAGACACGTGTCTCCGTGTGTCTTTCACTGGAGTCCTGCAGTGTCTCCGTGTGTCTTTCACTGGGGTCCTGCAGGACAGACAAGTGTCTCCGTGTGTCTTTCACTGGAGTCCTGCAGTGTCTCCGTGTGTCTTTCACTGGGGTCCTGCAGGACACATGTGAAGCGCACATTTATAGTCCAATCTCCTCCGTACAAACGGCCACGTCAGAAGAAAGCAGAGTCACCCCTCGGCGACATCTGACCGCATTCTCCCCGAGGTGTCACGCGACCCATGGGAATGGCACGCGACTCCCGTGGGAGTGGCACGCGATTCTCTGGGGAGTGGCACGCAGCAGGCTGCTCGTGACCCCGCCCGTCCTGTCTCGATCTCTCCCGTCCCGTCCCGTCCCGTCCCGTCTCTCGGGACGGGAGAGATCGAGACAGGCTGCTCGTGACCCCGCCCGTCTCTCCCGTCCCGTCCCGTCCCGTCCCGTCCCGTCCCGTCCCGTCCCGTCCCGTCCCGTCCCGTCCCGTCCCGTCCCGTCCCGTCCTGTCCCGTCCTGTCCTGTCCTGTCCTGTCCTGTCCTGTCCCGTCCCGTCCCGTCCCGTCCCGTCCCGTCCCGTCCCGTCCCGTCCCGTCCCGTCCCGTCCCGTCCCGTCCCGTCCCGTCCCGTCCCGATCTCTCCCCGCCCGTGCCCGTGATTGGACTCCACCGGGTCGTCGTCTCTTCAGTCTCAGCAGTCTGAGCAGTCTCCAGTCTCCAGCAGAGCGTTGATGGGAGTCGATTGGAGACTCCACACCGCGCACCGGCGCCGCCATTGTCTGGCGGGAGGGAGCACGCCCGGCGCGTCATTGTGTCTGGACGGCAACACCTCGCCCGGTATTGTGTCTGTAAGAAAACACAATCCTCGGTATTGTGTCTGGACGAGTACACTTCTCCCAGCGTCGTCTCGTCGTGGCGCAGCTCGCCTGACATTGTCGGCCGCTGTCGCGGAATTCGTCTCTGCCGCGCCGCGTCAGAATTCGTCTACGTTGCGCCACGTCTTGCCGCCAGGACCACAACTGGCGCAGTTCTGGGTACTTCACGCTGCATCTGCAAAGATGAGCGTCGGTTTTGAATTAGTGGTCTGTTACTCATGTGACGCCGGGCGGACGCCGGGGTCCGGGGATCTCGCTACTCCACCCTGCTGCCGTCTCCAGACCTCCCCCGCCCGCGGCGCGCGGTTATGCTGGGTAACGGATGCATAGTCCGATGTTGACGTTGCATGGCGCAAATGAGACGTGATGGGCGTGGTAGGCGTGGCCGGGCTGTCCACTTTCGAGCTCAGGCACATCGTCAACTTCCGGCGTGGAGGTTCCCAGAGGAGTGGCTCACGAGCTGTGTCTGACCCATGACCCCTGACGTCAGGGGCTCCAGGGTTCAGGGTGACCAGCGAGCATCCTAAAGCCATAAGTTTGTGAGCAGGGTGTGCCTTATCCTGTTCGACCCTCGTACTCATGCTGAGCTCAGCGAAGGGTAAAATCAATTCAGACCACAATTGATTTGGCTCCCCTGATTTGTGGAACTACCCTCCACCTCCCCGTCCACGGGCATAGAACATGTCCCCGTCCTGTGTCTGCCTGAAGCGGGCCGATATCTGGATCGTGTCAGCACTATGCCCATATAAGGACGGCGGGCCTCATCTCTGGCCGTGTCGTGGCGGCGGGGACAGGCCCGCTGTCTGCCCGGTGACGTCACGAGTCAGGAATGCAGCTCCTGGTGACGTCACACGGCTCGTTTTCTCCCGCACCGTCGACCGATCGCACAATGCCCAGGTTTTTGCAGCGTGCTTCCGGAAAAACTAACGGATGTCACACGCGGATAGTTCGCGATTCTCACGCTCATGCACTCCACGCATCAGCCAATCAATATCATCATAAGCTGCCGTCCGTTGTTCCACATAGCGATGATGTCTTAACCGACCCCATTTGTTTACACATTGCACCCAGTTTGCATCATTTCCAGCAGCTGCTGCTCGGGCTCGGCCTCGCAGCGCAGCTCATCCCGTCATCACCTCACCCTCTTTGTCCTCCGCTGATGAATGTCGTGTTGATGGCTGAGTTTTTGCTCGGCTGCCGCGGCCGGCGCGCCTAACGACTGGTGTGCGTTTCGCAGGGTGCTGGTGGGGGCGCCGCGCGCTACCTCGACCCTGGGCCTGCATGACGTGCGGGAGACGGGTGCGCTGTTCAAGTGCGGCACGGAACAGCAGCCTGGCTGTCGGGAGGTGGTGCTGGACACTGCAGGTGGGTTCACAACCGGCGAGAACAGCAGCCTGGCTGTCGAGAGGTGGTGTTGGGCACTGCAGGTGGGTTCAAAACCGGCGAGAACAGCAGCCTGGCTGTCGGGAGGTGGTGCTGGACACTGCAGGTGGGTTCAACACCGGCGAGTGGTGTGATAGTAGGCTGTTACTTGGCGAATCGGTCATGCCACCAAACATGACCGGAGTGATTCGACGTGGATCATGGAGCTGTGTGATTGTGTTTGTGCTGGGTGGTCGCTTGAGATCATGATAGGCTGTGACTTGTATGATCGAGGGCCTTGATGCTTCCCCTGTCGGCAGTGCTGTGTGGTCTTGGTGGTGGGCGGTGGCGTGAAGCGTGGTGACCACTCGTCTCGGACAGTGTGTGCGTGTGGGCTTGTAGCGACGTCGGCCTGTGTGACTGTGGTCGGTGCCGCCCGTCTTTCTGTGATGCGTGGCGACCAGTCGCTTCGGGCTTCGGACAGTGTGTGCGTGTCGGCTTGTGGTGGCGACACCGGTTTGTGGGGGCGGTGGGCGGCGCTGTCTGTCTGTTGCCACGCTCCACCGGTCATCGCCGCCCGTGACCAATAGGGTGGGACTGACCGCGACGGGACGGGACACGGGACGGGACACGGGACGGGACACGGGACGGGACACGGGACGGGACACGGGACGGGACACGGGACGGGACATGACACGGGACGGGACACGGGACATGACACGGGAAGGGACACGGGACGGGACACGGGACGGGAACTGTCTCAGATCTTTTAAAACTTATGCAGTGTGAGTATTCCTCAATAATCTCCAGAAGCCTCGTACTGACAACACAACCCACATCAATCTGAGTGGGCATCCTTGCTTGGATTGTAACTAATCCGTCGAGAGCCGTTGCTGTTAAGAATGGTCAGGGAGGAACCCGCCTTAATGGACCGTTTAAGACCGTTAATAGTCTCATCACTGTTGGAGACTCATAGCTATACCGTACTGAACTTCAACAGGTTATGTGGAAAACAAACTCACGAATCATGAGGAGATAGAATCCGAGATCATTTGTTACTGACCAGCGGGTGCCTCCCATGCTTTGTTTTATTGGACTGGAGCTTTGTGCCAGGAAGGGGTCATCATGGTATGGGCCCTGACCTTCAGGTTTTATCCGATTGCGCAATCGGTAGCAAACGACATAACTCGGTGTCGAAAGTTTGGCCTTCCATATAGCCGGACAAGGCACGAGGTTCCCCACCCACAGATTCTATCAGACCACGAGCGGTCGCTATCTTCAGACACAGGGTATCCGAATCCAGGGCGAATGTGTGTATTCGAGGTCTGAGTCACGAGGCCGACTCGAACCCGGGCAAGCCTGAGTTTAATCGAGTATCCCTTCCAACTACTATGCTAAGGAGAAAATTACCATGGTATTGAATGGGTTTCCGAATCATCAATATAATCAAGCTCATTAGGCAATGATATATTGCCTAATCTCGATTTTGTATCATTGATATCGTGAGCGATTTTCCCTGGAGACCGTTTTCAACTGATTGACACCAGCTGGTTTTACTAGGCACTATCACAAAGTCGTAGCTCTTGCTTCACGAGCTGTTAATGTTTTGTGGCTTAACCCATCACGCTTCTCAAATGCCTGTGGCCGTCCCATCTGGTTGATGGTTGCCCCTGACAGTAAACCTACCCGCACCGTCCTCTCTCTATTGTCTCCCGAGACACCCCTGAGCCAGGTATTTCTAAAGCCGCTCAATGTTTCCTCATTTGGGGTGCGGGTTTGTGCGCGTTTGTGCGCGTTTTGTGTGCGTTTTTGTGCGCTAATTGAGCGCTGTATACCAGGAGAACGGCGCCGGGCTGGCAGGGCGGTGTTTTGCTCTCAAGTCAGGAACGCGCCGCGCACGAGACTGCCATGGGCGGCGGCGGCGGCGGCGGCGGCGGCTCGGGCCCCTCAGACTGCACGGGCCCGTATGGCACCGGTCAATGGCCTCTGCAGACCGGCCGACGCGAGGCACTCTGACAACCGGCTCGGTGGCCGGCGGTAGCTCCGTTATAGGGTTGGCCGACCAGAGGCGCGCCCATCGGTGACGGAATGCAAGGAATGTGATGGCGGACGGAATGCAACGGAACCGCAGTGGTACCGCGCCAGGGAACGTTACACATTCCCCGTGTTATAGTCGGTGCTGTCCGTACGGTTTGGTGACGAACACTGGGACAAACATGGCTGGCAAGATTAGGTGTGCCGCTGTGCGTATGGAAGTTCCGTTTGTAAACTTTTGTTAGTCTCGTATTGCTAGGATTTTTTCGGCAACGTGCAGGCGAAGCTGAGCTGGGTAGGTCAGTATGTAATGTAGACATCGTAAATGACAATCACACTGTAAAACTGTCATGATTTATCACCATCAGCCGACGATGCACTGTAAAACGATCTGTCATAACTCACCTGCGGTGGGCCCGCAGGCCGGATGCTGCCCCGCCCACCGCGCCGGATTGTTTGAACGCACCGATTACCCGGCCAGCCCCGCGGTTAACCCCCGTGCGTGGCTGCAGTCAATCCGTTAAACTGACGCCCGATTCTATGACCTCTGCACTTGGCGAGCCAGCGTCAGCCGAGCGTGCCTCCGCCTGCCCGCCGCCACAGTCGGTGATTTGTGCCTCATATTTCACCCACTCGTCCGGGACTAGCGGTGGTCGAATCCATCAGACCAGAGCGGACGCTGTGTTCGCAGCAATCGCTAGCTGTTTACTGCGCGTCTGTGGGGGATTACCACACATGAGCGCTGAGCTGAGCACCGGAACCTCTTCCCAGGGCACCCTTTGTTTGCACTTCTGTGGTTCGGTGGCGTGGTCGGTGCTGTGGTTGACTGCGCCGGCCTCTTCTACATTCCTCCGCACATCCGCTCCTCGTTAGGGCCAATCCCTTCCGCAGTCGGAATTCCAATGGTGAGACGCGCAATGCGCTTCTCCTGCCTGCTCCCGAGTAATGCAATACGATGTTGTGCAATGTCTTTTGCTGCAACGTTTCGATGCATGTCATTCTTGTGTGTTGGTCAGAGTTTGAAAGTGTAATATTTTGTAGCGATGCATCATTGTTTGTCCCGAACCGTTTGCACATACCAGGATGAGGTACCACTCTTTTCTATTGCCTTAAACAAAAATGAATGGATACTACATACTAGGTATGAAATACCCATCAAATGTGTGGTATTTATGCACTACATCTGGCATTATTCCACATGGATGGAATGCAGGAATGGTGTCGACAAAGCACGGTCACCACTGCCTTAGCACGCTCCCTGCACAGTACACAGCAAGACGTTTTCACGGGACTGAATCACGCTCCTTTGCTAGACGGCCCTGAGCTGAAATGCCCCCTTTGTGTCACGCACTCGGAACTGGAAATCTTCCTGGCCGAGTCACGCCACCGTATGTGACCGGGCACTGCACGGATTCAGGGTCCGCAGCACTGAATTACGGAGAGCTAATCCAACAAACCAGGCCATTTTTCGCCGTAACCCAGCGCCTGAGTGACTCAGTGCGGAACAGCGCAGCCGTGCAATCTCCGTTTATAACATGGTGTAGCAATTTACGGTGGAATTTGAGCTTCCTGTTGCAAATGCAAACGAAGTCAATTAGCAGCGCAATGTCTGGATACTTGGATAAGAGGCATGTCTGTTTTCCTACGAAGCTTCTGCTCATTCTTTGTAGTCACTCTCGCTTCTAAACATCACTGCAGAGCAGCTCACGACAGCTTCGACAGCTCTGTCGCATATATCAGCCGGCTGGTTGTAGCTTACGGCGTGGTGGTCTTAGTTGCTTTGTGTTAGGTTTTGGTTGTAATTCTACCCACTGTGCAGCGAGGCAGCCGTGTCGTGCCGTGCCGTGCCGTGCTAACCCCGTCCCGTCTTTGTGTGCCCCGTTCTGACCGTAGCCGAGCACTGCTCGTGTTTTACCGTCCCTCGGCTCTGCGCCGCGCTGGCCCGGGCGTGCCGCGTGCCGGCCGCTCGTCGCTGGTCCGTGAGTTAATCACGGGCACGACGCCCGGCCGTGGCGGTCCGACCATCCGACAGACGCCTCGGCTCGCGTGCCGTGTCCCGTCCCGTCATGACCTGTCGGACGGGCCCGACGCGTGGCGACTGGGGTGGGGTGGGAGGTGATCCCATAGTCTGCCCTCAGGGACGTCCAGGTGTTAGGTCTGGTAGGCCACAGACTCACAGGTGGGACCCCGCCCTCTGATGGTTCCACAGTGGACCCAGGTAGACATCCACACAGACTACTTGCATGGATGTCCATTGTCCACCCTCTGGTGATCCCAGTCAACCCAGTGGAGTGGCCAGCTTTGTGTCGGTCGGGCTCAGCAGGTGGAAGATGGGACCCACCCTGTGCTGGTCTCTGGCACGGTGTTGGATGGGTCCCGCACGTATCAGATTGATCTCGTCTTTCACCAGCTCTAGATAATCATTGCACTGCGTGTACTCCTGTCATCATCGGTTCGTTTTTAGTTTAGGGCGATATCGTGGGCCGACCGGTCATGATTCGTTATTGTCTACCGATTCTCATGGTCACGCATCAGACGTCACACACGCCACATCACCACCACACACGCCATCAGAGGGTCATGGTCACGCATCACACACCACACACGCCATCAGAGGGTGTGGGTACACACACGCCATCAGAGGGTATGGGTACACACACGCCATCAGAGGGTATGGGTACACACACGCCATCAGAGGGTATGCACGAACCAGCGCTGTGCGTCACACACGCCATCAGAGGGTATGGGTACACACACGACATCAGAGGGTATGGGCACACACACGCCATCAGAGGGTATGGGCACACACACGCCATCAGAGGGTATGCACGAACCAGCGCTGTGCGTCACACACGCCATCAAAGGGTATGGGCACACACACGCCATCAGAGGGTATGGCGTGTGTACACACACACACCATCATATGGGTACACACACGCCATCAGAGGGTATGCATGAACCAGCGCTGTGCGCTGTCTGTGACATTTGTATGGTACCGAGCAAATACAATAAAGCCAACATTAAACGACATGGCAGGCTGTATCAGCCAAATGGGCGGGACACAATACGCGGCTATCAAACTGTCAAACGAATGGGCCTACGTAACTAATGTGGATGTCACACGACACAACATGCTCCGGTACGGCAAACGCGGGGTATAGATACGATACATTTGTTCGGTACATCTCTTTCCAGCCGACCTCCCCTGGACCTGTGTGACCCTGCTCCCCCTGTCCGCAGATGACACACGCCGCCAAGGTCAGTCTCCGTTCCTGTATCAGGACCGGAAGGATGGCGCCTGGATCGGAGGAGCTCTCGACACCGACCCGTCACCGCAAGGCAAAATATCCGTGAGTGTGCTCTGCCAGTGCTGACATATCTGGACTCCATATACTGTGTTCTGTCTTCTTCTATACCGCCACCCATGAGCAGGTGACCAGGAGGCCCCCTCCCTCTATCCCAGCAACTCACAACACCATACTTTAACACCAGAAAACATACAAGAGAAAGTCGCGGCACTCCCAGCTAAGAAATGCAAACAAACGTCAATAAGCATACAGGAAGAATGCCCAATGTTAGGTATGGTAAAATTATATAAGAGAAGGCAAAAGTAGTCATAGCTGAAGACAGCAAATGACAGCAAGCCCCCTAATTGGATCCCATTAAGGCATGCATTCACACATTCATACACACGTATGGTTAGTAAAGGATTTCAGGCAGACATTCCTGGTCATTTGCATGCATTTGTGTGCTGGGTCTCCTGGGAACCAACCCAGCTAAGCAAAGCTTGTTGCCGGTTGGCCCCCGGAGCCAGCGCCATAGGTTAGGGTGATGTTCGTTTTTGTGTAATGCGGGCTGTACAATGTGTGTGGTATGTGGTAATGTGTGTGTTGTAAATGTCTATAGTGGATGCTTTCCTTCAAGAGAGCACTGAGGCATATCTTTCAAAAAGACACACGCAAAACAAAAACATATACGACCACCGAGGGCACGACCTTGCATTCAAGACGTAATCACTTTGCATTGTGCAGAGACCACAATTCAGTTGTTCCGGGATTCAATAGCATTCGTTGTTCCCACTACCTAACTCGCACTAGTCGGCGGCTGATGCTAACGTCTGACGTATACTTAAGCTCCTATTTCAAATTTCCAAACAAGGCTCCAGATGTTCAACAATGGACGAGAGTCAGATCTACTACATATCGGATGTAGAACTGCGTCTCAGGAATACAATGGTCCACTATCTACCGCCACCCACCACACTTTGCGGCGCTCGATAGCACAACAATCGCTAGTCATTGGAAACAGTAATTAACTTCCGCTACCACACGCGTTCTGGGAGAAAGCAAATGATATTGTAAATTGGAGGAGTTTCCGCTGGCCGCAACAATCCATCTTACCGCGATGGAAAATCATAAACATGACGTTCATCAATATTCAATTTTCTTGCGATTAGAGTGAATGGACGTCAGTTTCGTCTCCTCAATGTGTTTCAAGCGACAGACCCCCATAGGGCCGATGATGGAAAGGTGAAAAAGCCATGTGACGAAAAGCTACGGGTCTTTCGTGGGACGTGGCGCATTCCTTTCCAGCTGCGGCGTGTCCACCCAACCGAAACGCGCTTCCGAGCGTATAAGCGTTCCCTGCTGTGGTACGTTCTCTACGATGGAGAGGTCTCTGCATGCGATGGAGAGGTCTTAGCTGACGGGCCGCGAAAGGAGCTGTCGCCGCGATCGGCGCTGGCTGGCGCGCGTGAAAGGCCCCGAGCGTGCACCTGCGACGGGCAAAACAAACAAACCACGCGTCCGTCGCGTCGGTCACCACGGGCGGCGCATTGACGGGCCCAGCTTCCGTGTTGAGGTGGTACAGCTGAGCGGGGTCCTGGGGACAGGGTGCCTGGAGGCTAGGATGCCTGGCAAAAATGCCTGGAGTGGAGCCCTGGAGAGATTGCCTGGAGAGGCTGCCTGAAGCGGGGCCGTGGAGAGGATTCTTGGAATGACTGCGTGAAAGGAATGCCTGCAAATTCTCTGGAGGCTGCCTGGAAGATCACTTTATGCCTTTTCCCTGAAGGGACTCATTAAGGGTTTCCAGGATTTTGCCTGTGTGTTTTCTGTGGAGCGCCCAGAACAGTTGCCCGGGCTGTGAGCTCAGGCGGCTGTCGGCTGTCAGCTTCAGGGCTGGGAGCTCAGCGCGGTGACCGTGGTCAGTGTCACCACGACCACCGCGCCTGCCGAGCTGCCGCAACCCAGTCACGCGGTGACCGTGGTCAGCTTCAGGGCTGGGAGCTCAGCGCGGTGACCGTGGTCAGTGTCATCACGGCCACCGCGCCTGCCGAGCTGCCGCAACCCAGTCAGCTCCCAGCTGGCAGACTCTCGCCAGGTGTCGCTTGCATCGCGGCCGTCGGGTGGCGACATGTCTCATCACCTGCCATGTAGCCGGGCTTGACTATATAGCTGGCGAACGGCGGTCTTGGTATCCAAGGCGTGGCTCAATAGGGGTCAATCATTTTACCGCGGCCATTGACAATTCAATCCACTTGCTGCAGGCGATGTTTCTTATAGTGCCCGACCGTCATCGCTCTCCCTGAGTGCTGTAGCTGGCGCCGTCAAAAGAGGGCTGGGCTGCACCGGTCACGGAGACTATTGTGCCGTCAACAGGCTCTCAGTGCGCGGCGGACGGACACCGTTCCTGTGTCTGAGTGGCTCAAAATGACCGCGATTAGAGACCAGCGGCCGACTGCCGGCGCCTTTGATAGCGTGCCCGGTGTACTTAACGAGAGGCCGGCGGAAGCGGCGACGATGCAGGGATTGTGGTTGTTGTCCGCCCGCTACGGGTTCGCTGAGCTGAGCTGAGCTGAGCTTGTTGTGTCGCTGTCTCCTGACGCGTGCACGGGGGGGGGGGGAAGATAGCGGCGTCTGAGGCCACTGTCAGTGTACGCTTGTTAGGTTCAGCTACTGTTTAGAAGGTGCCGCGTTAATGTGGGCAGAGAAAACAATCACCGGTCTCGGAAGCCTGAGGAATACACTTCCGGACGTGTTGTTAACGCTCGTGCCGGCTGTCGGCGCTGTCAAAACATCACACTCTCCTGCGAGTGCTAAGTGCCGAATTCTTGTTTTCTTGCACATCCGACAAGGTCACCCATTAGCAGGCTGCTTGTAGCAGAATCGCCTCCACCCTTCCTGCTTACCTTTCAAACGGCTCCCCGCCGCCGCCGCTGGTCTCCCCGCCGCCCGTCTCCCCGCCGCCCCCACGGTAATGCAACCAACAGCGTGGTCTGAGCGGTCTCTAAGTGCCCCGGACAGCGGCTCCATTGTTCGTACACGCTTCACCCTGTCCGACGCCTGCAACAGCCCTTCACTGAGAGGCCCCGAGTGCCGACACCGCGCGGCGTGCCGACACCGACGGCGTGCCGACACCGCGCCATCTCGGAAAGCGGGCAATTATCCCCACCCGCCGCTCTCCGAGCAACACCGTAGCCGCCAGCAACACCGCAGCAACACCGCAGCAACATCGCAGCAACATCGCGGCAGCATCGCAGGAACACCGCAGCAACATCGCAGCAACATCGCAGCAACATCGCAGCAACATCGCGGCAACATCGCGGCAGCATCGCGGCAACATCGCAGCAACATCGCGGCAACATCGCAGCAACATCGCGGCAGCATCGCAGGAACACCGCAGCAACATCGCAGCAACACCGCAGCAACATCGCAGCAACATCGCAGCAACATCGCGGCAACATCGCGGCAACATCGCAGCAACATCGCGGCAACATCGCGGCAGCATCGCGGCAGCATCGCGGCAACATCGCAGCAACATCGCGGCAACATCGCAGCAACATCGCAGCAACATGGCTGCAACATCGCGGCAACATGGCGGCAACATCGCAGCAACATCGCGACAACATCGCGGCAACATCGCTGTCTCCGCCGCGGAAATACATCTGTTCGCCGCCACTGTACCATATCTCTCGGCGGCGGTATTAGGGCTGTTGTTGGCCGACGAGTGGCCGCTCCAGCGAGCTGATTATGTCCGCTAATTACCTGTTCTCGGGAGGTGGAGTCCAATTAAGTCGGCTACCGGTTCACCGGCACGCGTCACGTGCTGTTGCTGCTGTCTGGGTCGGGGCTTTGGAGCGGTAATACCTGGTCTTCGGGCTGGGTTGTGATGGACTGGCTGGTTCGCGTTGGGGTGGCGAGCGTTCCGGTCTTCGGCTGCGGGGCTGTTGGAGTGTGCTCATCACGCCACAGACGATACCTTGTTTTGTCTGTTTTGTTCAGTCATATCACAGATGATGCTTTGTTTAACTGTGCTGTTCTTTAGCTTAGCCGTTGAACTAGTCATTGCAAGCTGTATTGAAAGACTGGTTTCTTTTTGTTCCGTTCGTTTGCGACTTCAATCCTGTACTGTTTTTTGTCCTCTCCAATCGTGCCTTCCCGTTGTTTCTGTCACTTCGCCCTCCCTTGTCTCCTATGTTCCATCGTAATCACCCCCACCATCTCCAGCCTCCACCTCCATGTGCTCCGTGCCGGACTCGGTTCCCCGTCAGACATGACTGGGTGGCGGGGCGGGGATGGCTCAGCACTCAGCACAGCACCGGGCCGTGCAGACTAGACCCAGCTCGGCACCGGGCTGCACTCGAGCTCGGCACCGGGCTGCGTGCTTTCGAACTCGACACTGGGCTGCACTCGAGCCTGGCATTCCGGGCTGCATTCGAGCTCGACACCGGGCTGCACTCGAGCTCGGCACCGGGCTGCACTCGAGCCCGGCATTCCGGGCTGCATTCGAGCTCGGCACCGGGCTGCACTCGAGCTCGACACCGGGCTGCACTCGAGATCGACACCGGGCTGCACTCGAGATCGACACCGGGCTGCAATCGAGATCGACATTCCGGGCTGCACTCGAGCCCGGCACCGGGCTGCACTCGAGCTCGGCACCGGGCTGCACTCGAGCTCGACACCGGGCTGCACTCGAGCCCGGCACCGGGCTGCACTCGAGCTCGGCACCGGGCTGCACTCGAGCTCGACACCGGGCTGCACTCGAGCTCGGCACCGGGCTGCACTTGAGCTCGGCACCGGGCGGCGTTCGAGCTCGGCACACGGCGGCGTTCGAGCTCGACACCGGGCTGCACTCGAGCTCGGCACCAGGCTGCACTCGAGCCCGGCACCGGGCGGCGTTCGAGCTCGGCACCGGGCTGCACTCGAGCTCGGCACCGGGCAGCGTTCGAGCTCGGCACGCGGCGGCGTTCGAGCTCGGCACACGGCGGCGTTCGAGCTCGACACCGGGCTGCACTCGAGCTCGGCACCGGGCTGCACTCGAGCCCGGCACCGGGCTGCACTCGAGCTCGGCACCGGGCTGCACTCGAGCCCGGCACCGGGCTGCACTCGAGCCCGGCACCGGGCTGCACTCGAGCCCGGCACCGGGCTGCACTCGAGCTCGACATTGCGGTGCATTCCGGCGCGATATGCGGTGTGCTGGCCATGCAGCGGCACCGCAGCGGTGCTGACACCACCCAGCTGCCCCGCCGTGGTGTTGGCGGTGTCGGCGTTGTCTTTGTCAGACGGGTCTGGTACCGCACGGCCGAGCTGGCCAGCCGCTGACCGCTGCACTGCTGGTGATCGAACTGGTCTCTGACCAGTGGTCTTTGACATTCTGAACTAACTGAGTCATGCATGACCTAATATTCGACGTTTTTCAATAATTTAACATGGTGTTACTTTTTTTCGAAACAAAGGGATGCATCTTTTACTATTACAAAACTTGCTTCAGCTGTTCGGAGCTTGATATGAATACACAACCCCCCACTAAGACCCTGGCAACACGGTACCCTGAGCCTCCAAATGTAAGACCAAAGCACGTTTTCACAGAACGTGCTTAGGTCTTAAAGTAAGCCCATAACTTAGAACTGCCCACCGAGTCTCAGCGACCTAGGCTGCTGCTCCGGTCCGGTTCGGCCGCATCTTGCCCGTGCTGAGGTCGACCGTCGTGTCAGTGGGCGGCTGTTTTGGTCGTTTGTTTCGGAGCAGGATGCTGCACTGCGCTGTCACAGACACTGACGGGAGAATGGCTGGTGTCGCTAGTCAAGGCGAGCCGATTTGTGTTGTGTCCCGACCGGGGACGTTCCAACATCCGAGGACATCCGAGCTCGACAGCGTGTTTTGATGGTCTGCCGATCCTGCCGTGTCCGGACCGAGCACGTTCACGGACATCCACGGACATCTGAGGATATCTGAGGGCATCGGAGGACATCAGAGGACATCAGAGGACATCAGAGGACATCAGAGGACATCAGAGGACATCAGAGGACATCAGAGGACATCAGAGGACATCAGAATACATCAGGGACATCATATGACATCAGATGACATCAGAGGACATCAGAGGACATCAGAGGACATCAGAGGACATCAGAGGACATCAGAGGACATCATAGGACATCAGAGGACATCAGATGACATCATAAAACATCAGATGACATCAGATGACATCAGAGGACATCAGAGGACATCAGAGGACATCAGAGGACATCAGAGAACATCAGAGGACATCTGAGGATATCTGAGGACATCAGAGGACATCCGAGGACATCCGAACACTTCCGGAGACACTCGAGTACATCCGAGTGTATGTGGGGACATCCGAGCTTGACAGCGTGATTTGCTGGTCCTCAGATCTTGCTTTGACGTCAGAAAGGGCTGCCAATCGGCGACAGCTACCGGCGGCGGGTCGGTCGGTCGAGCTGAGCGGGTTTATAAGCAGGTTTGGGGATTAGCGTCTGTGTGTCCGGGCAGCAGTGGGGGATGTGGACGCGAGGGAGATGGCCGGTTAGGCGTCAGTCTGGCGCGGCGACCGGCGGCGACGGACTGGCGGCAGACAGATAAACAAACGGCACGGACGCGAGCGACGACCAGCGGCGGGACATGGGCCACAGGCAGTGAGGTGGCAATGGACCGCGCCCGCGTTCGCCCCCGCCGCTGCTTCGGTTAACCACCTCCATCGCTCGCGTCACCGCCACCACCCCTCCCCTCCAACATTGCCACTTTCGTAACCTCTTATTCCTCCTACCAACACCACCACCATCACCCCCGTCACCGCTACGAAAGCCGCCCCTGCCTCTGCCCCGCTGCGGCTCAACATCACCACCGCCCCCCACCATCGCCCCAGGTCACCACCACCACCGCCCCCGCCGGCATCGTCACCTAAATATTCCCTCTTCTTGCTTCCACCACCAACACCACCACCACCACCACCACCACCATCCCCGCAACATTCCGAAACCCGCGGTCTCCACAGCTACCGCACAGCACCTCCGCATGTGTTGCTCCGCAGTGGCGGCTGTGCCTCTGACGTGACTAAAAGCACCAGCCACATCCTCTCATCCTGTCCGTGCTAAATCACTGTGCAGCGTTCAGATATCATCGCCGCAATAATTCGGCCCATCGTTCCAATTGTCGGCGCGCTCTGGGGCGTAATTGGCTGTGATTCGCCGGACACTGAAGAACAGCGAGCAAATAGCACCATTAGTGGCTCGTTGACACACGCTGGCTGTGGTTTGCTTCCTGTTGACACACGCTGGCTGTGGTTTGCGTTGACACACGCTGGCTGTGGTTTGCGTTGACACACGCTGGCTGTGGTTTGCGTTGACCCACGCTGGCTGTGGTTTTCCTCCCGTTGACACACGCTGGCTGTGGTTTGCCTCCCGTTGAGGCGGACTGTGGAGAGCGTTTAGGACTTGTGATGGGAATGGATGGTTGGCCGTTGACGATGGTAGCTGCGCTAACTGCGCCGACTGCTGACGGCGCTGGCAATGCTGGCCGTACTGATGGTGCTGACGCTGCTGATAGTACTGGCATTACTGACTGAGCCGCTGAATTGTTTGAGTTATTGTCTGAACGCAGTCGCCACTGAAGGCGATGACTCGGACCCGGTGAATGCGCACCATCGTTTATCGGTCTGCGTCTGCCGGTTGAAAGGATTGACGCCTCCCGCAGTGGTCACGACTCTCCGCGGCCTCCTACGAGCCATCATGGTGACCTGTTTTGGCCACGTCATCGACGGTTAATTAATTACCGTCGGACATACCTGCCGGCGCTGAGCAGCGTCCGGTTTCCAGCACGGCGGACTGGTCACACCAGGGTAGTTAACGAGACGTGTGCGAGAACCTCGACGTGACCCTGGGAAGATGCGATGGCGAGGGTGGGTCGGGGCTGCCACCTCAGATTGGAGGTGTGCGAAAGAGAGTAGCAGGTTGATTAATGGATTCAGGACAAAGGATGCGTTTTTGCCGACCTTTATTGACGAATCGGCAAAACTAGTCGTCGGTTTTGTTCTATCAGTCCGGGACGACGCACCCCGATGCCGCCGATCAGGGCGTGAGGGGCTGGGGCGTCCAGGGTGTCCAGGGTGTCCAGGGTGTCCAGGGTGTCCAGGGTGTCCAGGGTGTCCAGGGTGTTCAGGGTGTCCAGGGTGTTCAGGGTGTCTAGGGTGTCCAGGGTGTCCAGGGCGTTCAGGGTGTCCAGGGTGTTCAGGGCGTACAGGGCGTCCAGGGTGTGCAGGGTTTCCAGGGTGTCCAGGGCGTCCAGGGTGTCCAGGGTGTCCAGGGTGTCCAGGGTGTCCAGGGTGTCCAGGGTATCCAGGGTATCCAGGGTATCCAGGGTGTCCAGGGCGTCCAGGGCGTCCAGGGTGTCCAGGGTGTCCAGGGTGTCCAGGGTGTCCAGGGTGTCCAGGGTGTCCAGGGCGTTCAGGATGTCCAGGGTGTCCAGGGTGTCCAGGGCGTCCAGGGTGTCCAGGGCGTCCAGAGTGTCCAGGGTGTCCAGGGCGTTCAGGGTGTCCAGGGCGTCCAGGTCGTCCAGGGTGTCCAGGGCGTCCAGCGCGTTCAGGGCGTCCAGGGCGTCCAGGGCGTCCGCGGTACGCCACTATCCACCACCCACACCTGCAAGGTATTCAAAGATAATGAATGTCCAGTAAGGTGTCAGGGATGGCGAGGGTGCGCATCTGCCGCCCTGCCGCCGCCCTGCAGAGACGGCCCGGGCCGGGTCAGTCGGTCGGGGTGGAGGCAGCACCACTACTCGGTACACCGCCGGAGGTCTGCTGCGTCTGCGGGCCGACTGACATAGGCGGCATGTCCTGTTGCGAGTGACTCACCACACCGTGCCGCGGAGACGGGCGAACGGTGCGCTATCTGTCGCCGCCGCCGCCGCCCTGTGCGTCTGGCGGGCTGTTACTCCATACTTTAGCCGCAACGACAGGGCGGGTCGGCGGTACGAGCGGAGTCCCGCTGCGATCCGAACCCATCCTGCCCCAGTGCAGAGCGATGAATATTGACGGCCCCGGCCCCGGCCCCGGCTCGGGCCGTCAGCAGTCACTGATCACAGATCACTGGTCACTGATCACTGATCACTGATCACTGATCACTGATCACTGATCACTGATCACTGATCACTGATCACTGATCACTGATCACTGATCACTGGTCACTGAGTCGCGATGATTGTTATCCGAAGACAAGGCGCAGGATGGTGACGGGACCGTGACGGGACCGTGACGGGACCGTGACGGGACCGTGACGGGACCGTGACGGGACGATGACGGGACCGTGACGGGACCGTGACGGGACCGTGACGGGACCGTGACGGGACCGTGACGGGACAGTGACGGGACCGTGACGGCACCATGACGGGACGATGACGGGACCGTGACGGGACCGTGACGGGACCGTGACGGGACCGTGACGGGACCGTGACGGGACCGTGACGGGACCGTGACGGGACCGTGACGGGACCGTGACGGGATGATGACGGGACCGTGACGTGATGATGACGGGACCTTGACGGGACCGTGACGGGACCGTGACGGGACCGTGACGGGACCGTGACGGGACCGTGACGGGACCGGGACGGGACCGTGACGGGACCGTGACGGGACTGTGACGGGACTGTGACGGGACCGTGACGGGACCGTGACGGGACCGTGACGGGACGATGACGGGACCGTGACGGGACCATGACGGGACCGTGACGGGACCGTGACGGGACCGTGACGGGACGATGACGGGACCGTGACGGGACGATGACGGGACCGTGACGGGACGATGACGGGACCGTGACGGGATAGTGACGGAGAGAGGGACCGCGGCAGTTCGCGGGGCGAATCCAGTCAGCCAGCCGATTCTTACCAACTCTCTCTCTCTCTCCGCCACTGACAAACGGGCCCATTATAGCCAAGTTGCCCACGCACGCTTTTTAGTGCATGCCGCACGATTGGCTGCATTGCAAAAAGATAATGGCGCCCTTGTCATGCCATGTCGTCGGGTATAAGCGCGTGTCTAACCGAATGGTGCTAAACGCCCTTCGTGCATAGTTCGCTGCTGCAGGAGCCCCAGTCCCGCCTGCAGGGGCACGCTCGCCCCAGTCCCGCCGATTCCCGCTCCCGCTCGCCCCAGTCCCGCCGATTGCCCCGCTTCGTGACCAGATCTATGTGAACCGCGTATGTGGCTTTAGTATGTGGCTTTAGCCAGCACGATGCAAGTTGTATAGTTGATTTAGCGGAAATGTTGCCAATATTGCCTGCTTTGGGCGCACAGCCAATGTTGGTGTCCTACTTCTGAAGCTGCCCAGCTGAAGTCCATATCATAGGGCAGTGGCCAACGTGAAACTGAAGTGCTGCTGATTTTTTTTGTCCTCTGTACTTTTCAGCGACTGTCGGACATACATGCCCGACATACCGACCTTGTAAAGGCTTGCCGCGCCATTAAAAGCCAATGCTTGCCATGCTGTCCAGGCGCGTCGATGCCATGCACGCACGCTCCTGGTAAATACCTTAAACCGGTGGAGAGTCGTACCTACCCGAGCCCACCCGTCTGGCAGACTCTGTAACCTCGCCGCCTCGTTACCGGGTGCCCTGCAATGCAGCCCCGCGTCGCGTCACGTCGACGGTGGAGAGTCGTACCTACCCGAGCCCACCCGTCTCGCAGACTCTGTAACCTCGCCGCCTCGTTACCGGGTGCCCTGCAATGCAGCCCCGCGTCGCGTCACGTCGCGTCACCTCGACCCCGTCCGCGCGACTGATGGCGCCGAGGCCGAGGCCGCTTCTTACCGACGCGAGTCTCCTTGACTCCACGGCTCGCTGTTTTTCCGGCGTACCGGGTCCGGGGAGATGAACTGCCGGTACCGGCGCCGCGCCGGACCCCGATCGTGACCCCGTGCCAGCCGTCAAGGCCGTGCACACTCGGCCCGGAAGTTATCGCACGGCCCGATCGCGCACAATAGGGTTAATGCCGCCGGTGCAGCGCGGCCGGGCCTTTGTGCGCGGCTGCCGGTAAAAAGCCGCCTGATTGATACGGCAGTCTGGCACAGGAAGCGCCGGCCAGTGTCGTGAATACCGGCGCGCGTGTGGCTTTTTCCACCTCCTGGGTGGTGGTTTTATATAGAGCGGCACCGATCAGAAATCAACACGGAATGAAGGGAATGCTACGGTGCGGGTTTATGGTCCGCGGGGCGTCTCATGAAGGCTCGTTGACCGCTTTTTGTGCGGGTAGAATGGTGTGAAGGGAGCGGCGGATAAACAGCGCCTCGGCGCCTGCCCGGCGGGGGATGAAAGCCGGCTTTTACAGGCAACACGCGGCGCCGCTGCCACAAATCACGGAGAGCGGCATCAAATGAGCGGCGTATTTGTCGCCGGCGCGCCGCACCTGCCGCGCTGCGCCGGGAGCGCCGCCGCGCGCGTGACAACCCCCCACGGAGCGCGGCGTGAAGCGGCGCCAGACAGAGAGGCGCCAGGTGATGACAGTTCCCCACCAGTTCACAGGAAATGTGCGCAGTGCCGAAGACCGAGGGAGACATACAGCTGAAGTCCGAATCACTGACAGAATCCACCGAGATCCTCCAAACCGTCTATTACAGCAATCATATCCCAAATTAACACCCATTTATTATCAGACCTTTCCCAATTCAGAGACCCCAAATCCTGAGTCCACATCTTTTCCCCGTGAACGTGACTGATATGAGATCGTACCCAATGCGAGACCCATCCGTTCTGACCCGCTCCTGATGCCGACGTGACCAGATGCGGGCACCATCTGTCCTCACAGAGTCGCAGTCGGCTGCTCCTAATGGGTGCTGAGACGTCTTAATCAGCGCCGCGTCGAGCCCGCGGCCACCATTGGCAGGCCGTCACTCTGGCTCGTCGCCCGTGACACTCTAGCGTGTTGCTCAACTAGGGATCAGTGCGGGCCGGCGAAAAACCGGGCACTGCTATCGGAACAGCATGTCGGCTGTCGACTCCGATGCGTCGGAGGTGTGGGGTGAGGGGTAAAAACGGGGCCGCTATCGGGGTGAGAGTGGATGGAGGAGGGCGGAGGAGGAGGGCGGTGTTCCAGCAGCGCACATGACCCGCGGCTGCCGTCCTGTAGGCGGTGAGGGATGGTTCGGGTGGACGGACAGACGGGGACGCAGCGTCTGCCGGCTGTGGTGGTCAGTTGAGGTTGAAGAGTTGGGATTACTGCGTTATGACTCGAGCGATTCCTCTGCGTTATCACTCGAGCGATTCCTCTGTGTTATCACTCGAGCGATTCCTCTGTTTTATCACTCGAGCGATTCCTCTGTGTTATCACTCGAGCGATTCCTCTGCGTTATCACTCGAGCGATTCCTCTGCGTTATCACTCGAGCGATTTCTCTGCGTTATCACTCGAGCGATTCCTCTGCGTTATCACTCGAGCGATTCCTCTGCGTTATCACTCGAGCGATTTCTCTGCGTTATCACTCGAGCGATTTATCTGCGTTATCACTCGAGCGATTCCTCTGCGTTATCACTCGAGCGATTCCTCTGCGTTATCACTCGATCGATTTCTCTGCGTTATCACTCGAGCGATTCCTATGCGTTATCACTCGAGCGATTCCTCTGCGTTATCACTCGAGCGATTTATCTGCGTTATCACTCGAGCGATTCCTCTGCGTTATCACTCGAGCGATTCCTCTGCGTTATGACTGGAGCGATTCCTCTGCGTTATCACTCGAGCGATTCCTCTGCGTTATCACTCGAGCGATTCCTATGCGTTATCACTCGAGCGATTTATCTGCGTTATCACTCGAGCGATTCCTCTGCGTTATCACTCGAGCGATTCCTATGCGTTATCACTCGAGCGATTCCTATGCGTTATCACTCGAGCGATTTCTCTGCGTTATCACTCGAGCGATTCCTCTGCGTTATCACTCGAGCGATTCCTCTGCGTTATGACTCGAGCGATTCCTATGCGTTATCACTCGAGCGATTCCTCTGCGTTATCACTCGAGCGATTCCTCTGCGTTATCACTCGAGCGATTCCTATGCGTTATCACTCGAGCGATTCCTATGCGTTATCACTCGAGCGATTTCTCTGCGTTATCACTCGAGCGATTCCTCTGCGTTATCACTCGAGCAATTCCTCTGCGTTATCATTCGAGCGATTCCTCTGCGTTATCACTCGAGCGATTCCTATGCGTTATCACTCGAGCGATTCCTATGCGTTATCACTCGAGCGATTTCTCTGCGTTATCACTCGAGCGATTCCTATGCGTTATCACTCGAGCGATTCCTCTGCGTTATCACTCGAGCGATTCCTCTGCGTTATCACTCGAGCGATTCCTATGCGTTATCACTCGATCGATTCCTCTGCGTTATCACTCGAGCGATTCCTCTGCGTTATCACTCGAGCGATTCCTCTGCGTTATCACTCGAGCGATTCCTCTGCGTTATCACTCGAGCGATTCCTCTGCGTTATCACTCGAGCGATTCCTATGCGTTATCACTCGAGCGATTCCTCTGCGTTATCACTCGAGCGATTCCTCTGCGTTATCACTCGAGCGATTTCTCTGCGTTATCACTCGAGCGATTTATCTGCGTTATCACTCGAGCGATTCCTCTGCGTTATCACTCGAGCGATTCCTCTGCGTTATCACTCGATCGATTTATCTGCGTTATCACTCGAGCGATTCCTATGCGTTATCACTCGAGCGATTCCTCTGCGTTATCACTCGAGCGATTTATCTGCGTTATCACTCGAGCGATTCCTCTGCGTTATCACTCGAGCGATTCCTCTGCGTTATCACTGGAGCGATTCCTCTGCGTTATCACTCGAGCGATTCCTCTGCGTTATCACTCGAGCGATTCCTATGCGTTATCACTCGAGCGATTTATCTGCGTTATCACTCGAGCGATTCCTCTGCGTTATCACTCGAGCGATTCCTATGCGTTATCACTCGAGCGATTCCTATGCGTTATCACTCGAGCGATTTCTCTGCGTTATCACTCGAGCGATTCCTCTGCGTTATCACTTGAGCGATTCCTCTGCGTTATGACTCGAGCGATTCCTATGCGTTATCACTCGAGCGATTCCTCTGCGTTATCACTCGAGCGATTCCTCTGCGTTATCACTCGAGCGATTCCTCTGCGTTATGACTCGAGCGATTCCTATGCGTTATCACTCGAGCGATTCCTCTGCGTTATCACTCGAGCGATTCCTCTGCGTTATCACTCGAGCGATTCCTCTGCGTTATCACTCGAGCGATTCCTATGCGTTATCACTCGAGCGATTTCTCTGCGTTATCACTCGAGCGATTCCTCTGCGTTATCACTCGAGCGATTCCTCTGCGTTATCACTCGAGCGATTCCTCTGCGTTATGACTCGAGCGATTCCTATGCGTTATGACTCGAGCGATTCCTCTGCGTTATCACTCGAGCGATTCCTCTGCGTTATCACTCGAGCGATTCCTATGCGTTATCACTCGAGCGATTCCTCTGCGTTATCACTCGAGCGATTCCTCTGCGTTATCACTCGAGCAATTCCTCTGCGTTATCATTCGAGCGATTCCTCTGCGTTATCACTCGAGCGATTCCTCTGCGTTATCACTCGAGCGATTCCTCTGCGTTATCACTCGAGCGATTCCTATGCGTTATCAATGGAGCGATTCCTCTGCGTTATCACTCGAGCGATTCCTCTGCGTTATCACTCGAGCGATTTATCTGCGTTATCACTCGAGCGATTCCTATGCGTTATCACTCGAGCGATTCCTATGCGTTATCACTCGAGCGATTCCTCTGCGTTATCACTCGAGCGATTCCTCTGCGTTATCACTCGAGTGATTCCTCTGCGTTATCACTCGAGCGATTCCTCTGCGTTATCACTCGAGCGATTCCTCTGTGTTATCACTCGAGCGATTCCTCTATCAAGGTGCGTAATCGTTCCGTCCGTATGGACGGCCGTCTAGATGTGGCTATGTCTATGTGCCGTCTAAATGCGTCTGTCTATGTGCCGTCTAGCGGTCTGGATAACCGGGAAATTATGAACATGAACAAAACACATGTATGACCATTGTTATCGCGCGACATTGCTAAACGAGTTGACGTCGCCTCAGTGACTCGTCTGGTTAGTTGGCGGCAAAAATCAGACGTGTACCGCTTTATTATTCTGGTAGCCAGAAGGAAAACCCGATCATAAATAGTCCCTTAAAGGGAAATAATGACCTTTCCCCACAAAAATAGAGTTTTACTTGAAATCGACAGACGAGACCAAAATATATTGTAACTTCATCACATTTTGCATACAAACTTTCCTACCGAAAGATATTGCAAGTTATAGTTGATAGCGTTCCACACATTTAACGACCGGTAGTTGCAAGTACTTTTGGCCCTTATCAAACTGCGGGCTTTTCTCGTATTGGTTTTGTACGCAATGGAGTGGAAAATATATTTTGCGTTCTGCTTGTTGTTATTATATGCCCGACGATCCTCTACTATCAACCCGCGAGTTACTGGGGTATATTTCATAACGCGACTTACGGGGGGCTATTTTTTGCCCCCCCCCTCGGATCTCCGGAACTACTGGAACGAATGTAAAAATTCAAACGGCATTCGACAGCCCTGGGAAATTTATCGAGGGAAACATAATATTGTTGACCTCGGGGTCACTGATGACGTCACAGGTCAGGTCAAGTACAAAATGTTTGACCGTGTCAAAAGGTACCGATGGATGGAATTGTCGCGCAAAATTGCGATATTAAACGCATAAGCTGTCAATAAATCGGTATCATTCGTGTGTCTGACACTTTTAAGTACCTTTCTAAGCTGTTTATGACCTTGGGTCAGGTCAAGGTCATCCGAGGTCACGAGGTCAAACTGCTGATTACGGTCATTAGACGTTGTAACACATGTTTATGAGTTTGTTTTTCGTCTAGAACGCGAAAATTACCTTAGAACATTGTTTGTTCCATATAAATAGAAGTAAAAAGCAAAAATGGAAAAACGTTTTTGCATAGTAATGCCGTGAGAGGTGGTCGATTTTTGTCATTTAAAGGTCATAACTCAGTCATTTTTGAAGATATCGACTTCAAATTTGGTACACATATTCACCACACACGTTTCGATCACATATATTCCGGTTTTTGGATAATTCTGATTTTTTCTTGAAAATTTTGTAAAAACAAAAAATGTATTTGGATTTTTCAAAATTTTGAGGGAAAAAAATCAAAAATCCGAGATTGCAATTTGATATCCCGGTCTATTGTTAGTAATTTGATGTAAGACAATTGAGTTTATCTTAAAGATCGTACCTTTGATAGCGTTTTCCGCAAACCATTATTTTGCAACAAAAACCGAAGAACATGACGTCACTCTGACGTCATTCCCGGTTGACCTATCATAGCCTCATATTTTTCCTTTTGCCAACATGTGTAGAATTGATGTGAGAGAAGGTACTGCAAGTTTAGTGATGATACCGGTGTTCGTTTAGAAGTTATTGCAAAAAACGGGAGGGGGGGGGAGCAAAAAATAGCCCCCCCAGTAAGTCGCGGGTTAACAGCCATTGAATAAAAAGGTATCCAAATTAGCAGTTAACTGATGCATATAACGGCGGCCTAGTTAGTGGTTGCGACCTTCATTTTTTGAAAATTGCTTCATTTATTTTCAACATTAGGAGTTTTGTATAGTTTTGTCTCTGGCTGTATATAACTATGCTTTATATTATCATGAAAAATAAAAAAAAATCCCCAAAAATGAACAAATAATACACAAACTGGAAATTCAATCGGAAGCTCATCGATGCCATCGACAGCGACCTATTTTGTGTCGGCGATTTTTTTCTAGAGGTAGTTCAACAACGTTGAACAGATTGATACAAAAGCGTGTCGCTTTCCAATAGTGGAGGGAAAATACCGAACATGAACTCCTTAAGAAGTATATGTACTTGCTTTTTAATTTTTCCAAACTTCCAACTTTGAATTAGGGAATAATTGTATTTAATTCTTAAATTTAGATCACATCATTTTAATACCATAACGGTAGCCCAAAAAATTGTTGCTACCCAAATCAAAAGGTCATTATTTCCCTTTAACGACTACTCTTAACCGCGCAGCGACGGTAAGAGACTTGGAGCCCCGATTCGAACAGCATGGCGCGTGCTGTGTGGTCTCTCCCACCCCGTCGCGCCGACCGGCGGCGCCGAATGACGCTTTCATTAGCCGTTCCTCGGCCGTTCTCAGCCACGTTCCCTCCGTGACACATGGTTAACGAGCCGCGCCGGCCGCGACCCTGCTGACCCCGCCGGCAATCACAATTGCGCGCCGTTATTGTAAATACGGTGCGAGGCGCGGTGGGTCCGATTTCCCCCTGGCTTTATGAACGTCGTGGATAGGTGCTGAGATGAGGTCTTTCATGATGGCACGGTGGGTAAACATAGAATGAGAGTCGGGTACCGTTCTCAGGACCTGAGGAGATTGGAGCTCCGGCGCCGAGTGCTGGCTTGCGACTTTCTCCCGGGATGTGGGATGCTCATCCGAGTGAGATTGTGTGAATGCTCTGCTGCTATAGGAGAACAGTATACAAGTTGACTGCACATGACTGCTGAGACATTCCATACCAGGCGGACACTTTTGGCACAAAATGTCATATGGATTTCCCTGACAGTTGGTTGTGGTTGGATAAAACCATTCGTTCGATGATGGCAGGCGACAAAGTTGATGTCGTTCGATGATGGCAGGCGACAGTCATGCAACATTTTAGCTTCAGGACCAACCAGTCACTGAGTTGTCGTTGCTGTGTTTGTGTCAAACGGGATACGGATGATCTTTAGTTCTCAGAACGGAAAATCCCCCTTTCAATTTAACATTTTGATGAGGGCGGATGCCGAACACACTCAATCGAACGTTTTACAAAGTTCAAGCCGTAAACGCGCAGGTAGAAGACTTTATTTTATTTGTTCCTTGACCTTTTCCTTTCACAATTTCAATGTCACGTAAAAGAAAATGCGAACATTCAGTTGGGGGGAGCAGTTGACCAGCTGTCGCTTTATTCTTCGCCTCGCGTCGCGTCGTTTACTTATCGATTATCTGATTTAGACCAGGTGCATGTATTATTCATAGTTGGCCATCAGTTAAAAAACAGCCGTGACTAAAGCGTACATCATCGCATGAGTAACGTTTCTAACGATCGATTTTTCTTCCACTTAGAATCTATCATCATCGTGACGAACATTTGGGAATCCGGTCTGTTTCGTCGACTGCAGATATGCATATGTTTTACGCAGGTTTCTTTAAAATTGCCGCACAGCTTTTTAAAAGACTTATGAAGTTTGTCTTCGCCCATCTCCAAGTCATTCAGTATCGCCTAAAGCTGATACGTTTGCGTATTTTTCGCTCGAGTTTTGTACCGATAGACGAGTCTTCGAGCTGGTTGCGGGACGAGGTACATCAATTCTCGATTGGGATATGTCGGCATTCGATTTGTGAGGCTTCGACGCTACTTACGTCTCTCCACGAGTTTTTGAACTCCAAACAGGACGTTCGCCACTTGTCATCATCGTGACGAACATTTGGGAATCCGGTCAGATTAAAGAGAATGTTTCACCTTTGTATTGGTTTTGAACTGAGATAGCCATTATCTTTGGCCGTTATTGAAATGTCGAAAATGCTAAGGTCATTTTCCCCAAAACTTAGCCGTTTTTAAGCAATTTAATTTCTAATTGGCAAAATCGGGTCTAGGCTAGTGCCGCCGCTGATTGGTTGACAGTTACTTTGCCAGCCAATCCCACTTTGTCAGCCAATCAGCGGCGGTCAATAGCTCAATACTGACGTAATCATCCCAAATTTAAAACCTTAATTTGTATAAAGTTAAGTGACTGTTCGAGATAAAAAATATCACCATCGTTTTCAGCAGCACTTACATCATATTTTCGACTACATCCAGCGTATATTTGACAACTTTCAGAAAGGTGAAACATTCCCTTTAAGGGTAGACATATCAGCTGTCTGTCACAAGGCTGATAACTGCTCGCATAGTTCGGAATCGACTAATGTTCGTTGAAAAATATCCTGCAAGCGAGTACCAAAACGTGAAAACATCCGAATCTCAGTCCCATAACTGAGGCCGGGAGATGTTTTGACTACCCCTCGTTTCCTGCTCGGTTGCTGCGGAGTGTGCACCGAGTGTCGCCACTCACCACACGCCAAACGGCACGTCCGCCGCTACTGGTCGGTCACGTCCTCCGTCAACTGACATCACGCCACATCACGTCACGTCACATCACGTCACCACACGTCAACACTGCTGTATCCAGTATCCACCCGCACTTGCATACCTACGCAGTCTGTGCGCTTATGCGTGCCTGCGCGGACGCCTGCGCGTTTATAAACGAATACGGAACGTGTCGAAAATTCGAGCCGTTGGTGGACCTGTTGGTGGTGGTGCCATCGGTCACGACGGTGCCAGTCGCAGATAAGTGTTCTGACTGTCCTCGTGCCCCGTGCTCAGGTATGCGGTCCGCGCTGGATGAACCAAATCACCAAGAGCCACCACTACGGCAACGGTGTTTGCTACTGGATGGAGGCCGGCGCTGCCGACTACAACGCCAGCAAGGTGGTGCCGCTCGTCGACAGTAGTGAGTAGTCGAACCGATGGAGGCCGGCGCTGCCGACTACAACGCCAGCAAGGTGGTGCCGCTCGTCGACAGTAGTGAGTAGTCGGATCCATTCTGGAAATAATCCTTTCTATGTAGACCACGAGGCACGATATGTAAGTACTGGTATACATTACCCACTCGAGTAAACATGTTTAGAATGTTTATTGCTATACGAATTATTAGCTCCCGATTTAATACGTACATTGTCCCATCGTTAAGTTTCTTCACCGGAGCTTACATCGAGTTAGTGAGTGGCCTTCCTACTGACGTTAACTTCCTAGACAGATGTCACTCGCCGCCAAGTAGAGGCCACTGGGTGAGTGAACCACTAGATGACGGGGCGATGTCGGGACGTGACCTCAACCTGTCACCGTTCCGACACTCGACCAACGGACCATTACAGAAGTGACTGGCGAGGTGGTCACTCAGGTCGATTCATCGCTTAGGATGTTGAACAGCTGACATGTTTGGTGAAAAACGGCAGCATCTGTCGTCGCTAACGTTAGGGATGGGGAAGTGATGCTTCAGTTGTAACGTTAGGCATTCAATTGGTGATTGCTGGGTATCCATTTTACCTGAGAGATTATTAACGACAATACTGGGTCCTTGCCACTTTAGTTGAGCAACGTTGCAGTCATGGGTGTTATTTCAGATTTAATAGTTTATATAATACAATGTATGTATATATCGTTTCCAGTTGATTGTTTTCTTGGTACGGAAACACCTAACTATATTCAACAACATCCTCTCGTGTTAAAATTTTCGCCGTCAAAACAAAATTGGATGAATGCGACAAGAAATCTCACTTTGGGAATATTGAATGCATGCATTCGCTGAAACAATTTGTCCCTTCCATTAGCGTAAAAGCCTCGCGAAACCAGCCTGTCAGGATATCTGTGACCCTGACTACCAATGTCTTACCGCGTTGAGCCGCCCTGGCAGCGGCGGCATGTCCGTTTTTATCCGCTGATCAGCTCGCTGAGACAAACACCGGACCGTTTCAGGCAAACAGATGCTGAGGCAGGGAGGCGGCAGGGACGACGTCCATCTGTACGCCTATGGCCAGGCCGGCATCTCGGTCCACTTCGCCAAGGTAAGCCTCCGTCTGTGTGGGTCCGAGTTCAGAAGTGGCAAACAGTGTGTGACGATGAGAAGGAACGCTTGTCACGAGCGAGTAGCGATCCTTGAGCTTTTTCCTTTTTCCACATTCTGCAATCTGCATTGAACCAGATCAGGAAGGATCTTTCTCCAGGAAGGATCCAGATCTGTTTTGGTCGTTTTCTGTTGGGACATAAATGTACAAAGATACATACCCACATATTCTCTCTTTTAGGAGTTTTGAAATGTTACTTGTAATAATTCCTTCCGGTGCTGGCAGCACACAGCACATACACCGGCCGGGACGGTATTTCCAACATAGCTCGTCATAGTTCTATATTTGTCATTCCTACTAATACAGAGGAACATTTCATGTAGTTCAATACCAGTGCATTCTTGACATACTGTGTTGATAAATACACTGTCATGTTCTTTGATTAGTCACGACTGTTATCTGTTAAACTTGTAAGTACATATCTTTCTCATGTTGTAGGTGTCCCTTTAAATTTCTTGAAATGTGGTGTTGTCGGCATGAGGTAAAATTATGTTGAATTCAGATGTGCTCACTGCCAGATTTCATTTTGACGTTTTGTACGTTTACTGCAACACTTCCGGTGCAATGTCATTCCGTGTTCCCATCTCTCAGACCTTACGTCTGTAGACGTTTCGCTCGTATCATGACCTCCCACCCACCCGTGCCGTTAATACGCGCCGCTCGTCTGAGTTGGCGCGCATCGTGACCGCGTGTGACACGTTTACCACCGCCAACATCGTCGTGACCACGTGGTAACGTTTACCGCCCCTGACACGGCCTACAAATTGCCCCACGGGGTAATGAGACACACAGCCTGCACGGTGAAACACGTGCTGCAGGCCGCTGCACGCTCGCGGACGGCGCTGCACGGGACTGTGTCGGACTGCGTGGGGCTCTCGGGGGGTCTTTAATCGGAGGAGGTACACGGAGCCCGTGCGAACCCGTGCTGTACAGTGTACTGTTCGGTACATCTCTGTCTGTCCCAGGGCGGGTCTAGACGGCCGTTGGAGTTCAAGGTACGGGCGGGAATGGGCGGACTGACGTTTGAGATAGGTCCATTTGTGTGACAAAGTGTAGTCATTTATTTCTCCCCCCTTATCTCAGAGCTTGTTTTGATACGTACGCCGGTTTGTTGAGGGAACAACAACCTCTGATATAACGGCAGAAAAAATAACCCACACTTTTCATATAAATGAACCTCTCCCAAAGTTGATACGCTTAACCAGCGTCCCCTCGCCCACCCTCTCCCTCCACACTCCCTCTAACCGCTCACCACAGCCCTCTGCAGTCTGCAACTGTCCGCTCTCACCTGAGCACACGCCCCTGGCCACGCCCCTGCCCACGCCTCTGACCACGCCTCTGTCCACGCCTCTGTCCACGCCTCTGACCACGCCTCTGAACGCATCTATCTGACCGCATCTCTCTGACCACGCCTCTGACCGCATCTCTCTGACCACGTCTCTGACCGCATCTCTCTGACCGCATCTCTCTGACCACGCCTCTGACCGCATCTCTGCCCACGCCTCTGACCGTATCTCTCTGACCACGCCTCTGACCGCATCTCTCTGACCGCATCTCTGACCGCATCTCTCTGACCACGCCTCTGACCGCATCTCTCTGACCACGTCTCTGACCGCATCTCTCTGACCACGCCTCTGACCGCATCTCTGACCGCATCTCTCTGACCGCATCTCTCTGACCACGCCTCTGACCGCATCTCTGATCGCATCTCTCTGGCCACGTCTCTGACCGCATCTCTCTGACCACGCCTCTGACTGCATGTCTCTGACCACGTCTCTGACCGCATCTCTCTGACCACGCCTCTGACCGCATCTCTCTGGCTGCATCTCTGACCGCATCTCGCTGACCACGCCCCTGGCCACGCCTCTGTCCACGCCTCTGACCACGCCTCTGACCACGCCTCTGACCGCATCTCTCTGACCACGCCTCTGACCGCATCTCTCTGACCACGCCTCTGACCGAATCTCTCTGACCACGCCTCTGACCGCGTCTCTCTGACCACGCCTTTGACCGCATCTCTCTGACCACGCCTTTGACCGCATATCTCTGGCCACGCCCCTGGCCGCATCTCTCTGACCACGCCTCTGACCGCATCTCTCTGACCACGCCTCTGACCGCATCTCTCTGACCGCATATCTGACCGCATCTCTCTGACCACGCCTATGACCGCATCTCTCTGACCGCATATATCTGACCACGCCTCTGACCGCATCTCTCTGACCGCATCTCTCTGACCGCATCTCTCTGACCACGCCTCTGACCGAATCTCTCTGACCACGCCTCTGACCGCATCTCTCTGACCACGCCTTTGACCGCATCTCTCTGACCACGCCTTTGACCGCATCTCTCTGACCACGCCTCTGACCGCATCTCTCTGACCACGCCTCTGACCGCATCTCTCTGACCACGCCTTTGACCGCATCTCTCTGACCACATCTCTGACCGCATCTCTGACCGCATCTCTCTGGCCACGCCCTGACCGCATCTCTCTGACCACGCCTCTGACCGCATCTCCCTGACCACGCATCTGACAGCATCTCTCTGACCACGCCTCTGACCGCATCTCTCTGACCACGCCTCTGACCGCATCTCTCTGACCGCATCTCTCTGACCGCATCTCTCTGACCGCGCCTCTGACCGCATCTCTCTGACCACGCCTCTGATCGCATCTCTCTGACCACATCTCTCTGACCACGCCTCTGACCGCATCTCTCTGACCACGCCTCTGACCGCATCTTTCTGACCATGCCTCTGACCGCATCTCTCTGACCACGCCTCTGACCGCATCTCTCTGACCACGCCTCTGACCGCATCTCTCTGACCACGCCTCTGACCGCATCTCTCTGGCCACGCCTCTGACCGAATCTATCTGACCGCATCTCTCTGACCACGCCTCTGACCGCATCTATCTGACCGCATCTCTCTGACCACGCCTCTGACCGCATCTCTCTGACCACGCCTCTGACCGCATCTCTCTGACCATATCTCCCTCTGTCCCCGGACAGAACGGCAGTGAGCTGCTGATTGGTGCACCCGGGGTGTACAACTGGAAGGGCGCCGTGGTGCGACTCTCAGGCGACACGGACCTGAACTTCGGCGGTAACCAGCGGCGGAGACGGAGGCAGGCCGACTACTACCAATCGCTCAGTGTGTCCCGGATCCTCAACCCCTACTTCACCAAGGAGCTCGACGAGAACGACTACTTCGGTCAGTGGCACGGGGTGGTGGGTTCGGAGGGTAAGGAGGGTGTCGTTGACATGTTCGGAGGGTAAGGAGGGTGTCGTGACATGTTCGGAGGGTAAGGAGGGTGTCGTGACATGTTCGGAGGGTAAGGAGGGTGTCGTGACATGTTCGGAGGGTAAGGAGGGTGTCGTGACATGTTCGGAGGGTGGGGAGGGTGTCGTGACATGTTCGGAGGGTGGGGAGGGTGTCGTGACATGTTCGGAGGGTGAGGAGGGTGTCGTGACATGTTCGGAGGGTGGGGAGGGCGTCGTGACATGTTCGGAGGGTGGGGAGGGTGCTGTGGCGGTGGGATTGGACGGTGAGGGAGCGTGATGTGGTGATGTGTGTGAAAGGTCGGAGAAGGCGTAGTGGTTTAACATGTGTGTAGTATAGCGAGTAGTAGGATGAGATGGGCGTCTTTGGTGGTTTGATATCACTGGTGAGTGGACGGGGAGCTCTTCAGTTGTCTAATAGAATGACGCTCTAAATATGGTGTGTCCATCGGATGCTGCGCCAGCAAATAGGGCTCGTCATCTCGATTGTTATGCCCGTCACCCCCTATCATGTCCAGCCAAGGTGAGGAGAACCGTTCGTAGTCGTCCTGCTTTGGGCGTCATGTTGTGCAGCGTCATGCCGTGACTCATAATAGAGTGCTGCGCGGGATGCTCCAGTGGCGTGAGTCGTGACTCCACCCTGACAGACACCCTCTCTGACAGCTCCGTGGTCAGTCTGAGTCACGGTCACAGACTCGGACAGGAGCCGTCACGGTCACAGACCGTGACGGCTCCTGTCCGTGAGACTCCGGCGGTCACAGACCGCCGGAGTCTCACCCCACTTCGCACTGAGCTCACCAGTCATGCGGTCATCTATTCCTGGATGATTATGACATTATTGATGCTCCGGATGTTCACTTGCTTTCTGCCCCACCTCGAGGTTTTCCCCGGAAACGCGCTGGGTTCTCTCTCTCCGTGTGTTGACGCTGTGTTGTTTGTGACAGGCTACTCTGTAAGCTCCGGCGAGTTTAAGGGCGACGGACACACGTACTACATCGCCGGAGCCCCGCGGGCTTCACATGGATACGGAAAGGTAATGGTAGAAGCGCCGGCACGCGCTGACGTAAGGCACAGGTGTACGCTGTCGGGTGTTGTGGTTATTTGTAGTGCTTGGAAGTATATGTTATGGTCCGATTAGATGCAGCGAAGCGAATCGAAGAAGTTAATTAGAGGTAGATAATGGAGCCTGGTGGTGCGTAACCCGGCAATTAAATAGCTGGTAATGAGCGTATTTGTTGGGTTTGTGTTTCATTGTGGGGCTTAGTCTGTCTAGACTTTATATTGGTCCGGCTGAAACAACAAAAATACGATTATTTAGCTTCCAATGCATTGTCCCATCTCCCGCTCACCTCCCCCTCTCCTCTCTGGCAGGTATTCATCTTCGACTTTCCGCCGAACGACCTGAGCGGGATGGAAGTGATGCTGGAGCGGACCGGCTCGCAGGTGGGCGGCTACTTCGGCGGCGTCGTGCTCGGCCTGGACGTGTCCGGAGACGGCCGGCCGGAGCTGCTGGTCGGCGCGCCGCTGCACTCGCAGCAGCCGGTGCCGGACGCCGCGCCCACCGGCCTCGAGGAGGGTAGGGTGTGCGTGTACCGCAACCTGGGCAGAGGTCAGCTGGACGAGCAGCCGTTGGTGCTGACCGGAGACCGCGCCGTCGGCGGGAGGTTCGGCTCGGCAGTGACCAGTGTCGGAGATCTGGACATGGATGGCTATAATGGTGAGCAGCCTACACGGCCATGTCCAGCCACGTTCTGGGAGAATTTGTTGGGTGGTTTGGATTTGTTAGGCCATTGCTCAACTCTGTTATTTATCCTTTGTATCTTATTGTCCTTTCTTTCCCGTATAATTACTATTTTATATATACAGCTTATTTCAATTACAATGTGAATACTGAAGCTGTAATACAGTTCACGCACGCATGAATATAGAAGCGTCTCAAAGCGTTTGGGGGCAAAACTTTTGGAGTATGCAAATATTATTTTGTATTTTCGGATTTTCATGTACCGCAAATTAACTCCTATATATCATGTCAGTTATGAAGCTGCACTTGTGCATTTGCTTTGCTGCTCCAATGGCGAGGCAAGCGACTGATCTCCATTTCCATCCGACAGATATTGCTGTGGGCGCCCCCTACGAAGAGGACCAGCGTGGCGCCATCTATATCTACCTAGGTGGCGCTAGTGGTCTGAACCCGGAGTACAGCCAGAAGATCTTGGCTTCGGAGCTGAACACGTCTCTGCGCGGCTTCGGAATCAGCATATCTCACGGCCTGGACGTGGATGATAACAAGTACTCAGGTGTGTGGTGAACTGGGGTGTTGGGGACGATATCAAGGTTTCAACATTAACAGTTTGTGTGTAGTGAAATAAACACACTTGTATCGAAGTCCACTGACACTGGAGGAAGTAGCACTGCCGTGACTGCCACTGAGTCACTGTGGTGGTCACCGACTGAAAGAATCGTGAATTTTGTGTGCAATCGTTAATTGCCCATCATCACAATAGCTTTGGCTGATTGCTCTATTGGCATACCAGGTGAATCTACACTCAACTCTTTTTGTGCTCTTCTTCACATTTTCTTCTCTTCTTCGTCTGACTCATTTGGGGTCGTTGTTGCGGCTATCTGTTCGTTGCAGACGTTGCAGTCGGCTCATACCTGAGCGGGGAGGCTGTGCTGCTGCGTGCTCAGCCTGTGCTGCGGTTCCACGCCGACCTCCGACCCAGCACGGACAAACTGCAGCCCACAGACAAACAGTTCAAGGTCCGGGCCTGTCTCAAATACTTCGGCCAACATCTGCCCGACACTATCCGTGAGTACTTTGACAGACATCTGCCCGACACTATCCGTGAGCACTTTGACAGACATCTGATCGACACTATCCGTGAGTACTTTTACAGACATCTGCCCGACACTATCCGTGAGTACTTTGGCAGACATCTGCCCGACACTATCCGTGAGCAATTTGACAGACATCTGCCCGACACTATCCGTGAGTACTTTGACAGACATCTGCCCGACACTATCCGTGCTTACTTACTTGTCAGCGTCTATTTCAGTGGAGAATTGCAAGACAGTAAATTATATCCTTTCCCACAGTAAAGGTGAGTTCTTGTCTGCTGTGTATTAAACACAACTGAACTGGGGTCTTTCCAGAAATCGCAACGCGCATCTGACGGGTATTTTGTATCTCAGAGCAATTAATTCAATATCGACGTTTTTGTTTAAATATGACGGAGAACAGTCAATCATATCCATATTCACCTGTATATAGGATATGCTGGTTAGGTTCCAGGTCATAACCTTCCGTTGTTGGAAGAGTATAAGTTTGCCATCGTTGGACATTCAGAGGACACCACAGTCTCACAGACGCACGCTCTCGCGCATGCAGGACTCGTATACAGAGCGCTGTTCGGACACACGCTAGTAGCGCTAGTAGCGCTTTCGTTCTCCATGGCAACCAGGCGTCATCCAATGAAAAGCCATAAAGAGAATACGTTCTGGTTTTTCATTGGCTGACGCCTGGTGCCATGGAGAACGAAAGCGCTACTAGCGCTACTAGCGTGCGTCCGAGCAGCGCTCTGAAAACTAAAACCACTCACGAGATTCTTTTTATCAGTCAATTCGCGGTCGAATACTTCAGCCGACATTCGCGGTCTTGCGAGAATATGCCATTTTCAGCGTTTGAGCCGTCAACCGGACAACTGGGCCAACCGGACGTCCTACGCGATGGGATATGAGACAGTTGATTGCAGAGCGTGAAGAAATAGGCGTGCTCACAATGTGCTCCTTGACTGCGTTACAAAACAGCTCAGGGATGTCCGATAACCCTCTGTATTTTTCTTCCAATTTTGACCTAGCGCCGTGACTGCGGGTAGGCGTCTCACATCACTCAATCTGGCACCACCGTCCCTGCTGTTTGTGGCTCTCGTGATATCACTGGCATGATGGTGATAACAAATGATTTGGGGTTTCTGGCGCTCCGACGGCTCAGTTAAAGGAAATCGTTCACCTTCAACATGGGTTTTGAACTGATATAGCAGTTTGGTAGGCTGTAGCCCGTTTTGGAAACCCCTATCTGCAAGTTTTCGTGACTGAAAAGGCTCTCCAGCCGAATTTATTAGATTTTTTTTTGGCGAAGGAATGCGGTGCTGACGAAATAATGCGGTGCTGGAATGCGGTGATGGAATAATCCGGGCAGAGGCTATACCATCAGCCAATCAGCTTGCAGCTGGTGCTAGCAAGCGAACCGCCGGCCGCCGGTTGGCACATCTCCAATGCGAGTCTATCCTTACGCTACTACTTTCGAATCTGATTGGCTGAGTCATTTATTTCATTGCGCGTAACGTCAGGACTCGACTTAGAGAGTATGTATATAGTTTTGATAACATTAATAATTTACGACTTCTGTCCTGAATCGGCGCGATATATGACCATTTTTGACAATATACAAATAATTTGTATTTCAAAATGCAATCAAATCGTGTTTGGAAAAAATGTTCAAGGTGAACTATTTCCTTTCATTTGGTGCACACCGTCATATCACTGCGTCACTATTTGCGATAATGGTGGAAACGGAAAACTCGCTGCTGCTGCCCCCCCCCCCCTCTGGGCTGCCCCCCCCCCCCCCCCCCCCCCCCTGGGCTGCCCCCCCCCCCCCCCTCTGGGCTGCCCCCCCTCTGGGCTGCCCCCCTGGTGATGTCGATCTCGGGGAAGGCAAAATGCGTGCTCGGATGACGGGATCAGCAATCGGCTTGGGTTCTCTGCTGGGAATGCGGTCCAGTCCCATCACCCGCAATACGTCATTATGCCGCTTTATAAGGGCCTAATGCCGTCTATGCCGGGTCTGGGACGCACATGGTCAATGACTGGGATCATCCCACAGACGTGTGTCGTGTATCGTTTAGCACGTCGTCCGACCTGACCTTGCTCGGCTGCTAACGTCCCGGATCGGAATGTCTTCCCGTCTCTCGTACGCCTGGGGTTCTTGACGACTGTTTTTCGTCAGAAAATAACTGATCGGCCGTGGTTTGACACGATGTAATCCGGTGTTTTCCGGTTATAACGCGCTTATCTGGTGCAAGTTCACGTTTGAGTTTTATATGTTGACAAGTTATTTACCGGATTTCGATTGTCTTAATGCTGCTAAATGCCGTTTCAAAGAAAGGTCCGCACTCACACTCACTCGGTGGTTGTAAAGCGCTAATATGACTACTGTTATCCAACGGGCATTCATACAAAGGCCTTCGAAAGAAAAGGCAGCTGGCGGATGATGCAAATACATTTTCATCGCATTTGAGCTATAATACCTCGCTGATATGTCCTGGTAGGCAGGATTTTTGATGCATTATGATATGTTTCTGTATTTGATCTATTACGGAGCGGAAGAAATGTTTACCTGTATTTTTCGATTTGGGTACATAAATTCCGATAAAGCGAAAACGTAATCGTTTTCAACTTTATATTCATCACTGGGAGATATGCTTCGGTCATGCTTGTTTCGTCTATCCTATCGTCTGCAAATTTTACCATGGAACCTCATTACTTTGCTATATATTTTTGTATTGTTATTTTTGACTGACCTCTCCTTGAATACCTTAAAAAGACTGTTTGAAATTGAATATATTTTTAACAAAAAAACAAAAAAGATGATTCATCTTTTTCTTCTTTTATTTTTGTAAAAAATATACTCAATTTAAAAAAGTACCTTTTAAGGTATTCAAGGAGAGGTCAGTCAAAAATAACAATACAAAAATAGAGATATATGCTCCTTGTATAAGCACTCCGGAGATTAAGAGGCTCGGCTATACATGTGTAATAACCCCGTGGACCAACATTTATAACAGCCAATAAGAAATAATGCAGCGACAAATCGAAATGATAAAGAATTCTCCTTTCGCCACATACGACGACACGAATGACATCTTTAGAACATTCAAACACATGGAACAAAGAGCATATGTAGCCGGAGGAGCAGGAGGACGCACTCATCGACCTCCAGAGTTGTACCATGCGCGATTACTTGTTGGATCTATCGGTCAGCCCACATCCAAACCAGCTTCAGACAGCGCAGACTTGGAACCCTGCGAAACTGTGTCTATGCTGTGTACACAAGCTGCACTACTTCCTTAAGCCATGTTCCGTGCTGGTTCAGTACCTGACCTTGTCGAACTCAGACAAAGTTCAGGTTCATCGGGGTTGGCTCCTACCGTTAAGTTAGCGCAACTTATATCACCCAACGCGAATAGTAATCGTTTTTCTTTTACACGTAAATTTCGTTTTACCCTCAGTATGGCTTTGTCCTTTGCTCTGTGGTGCTATGAACATTACAGTGCCTGCTGAGTGATGATGTTTATTGTTGTATTTATTGTTGTTTATCACTGTGTTTATTGTTGTTTGTTTGGTGTGTTTATTGTTGTTTATTGGTAGTGTTTATTGTTGTTTGTTTGGTGTGTTTATTGTTGTTTATTGCTGTGTTTATTGTTGTTTGTTTGGTGTGGTTATGGTTGTTTATTGCTGTGTTTATTGTTGTTTGTTTGGTATGTTAATGTTGTTTATTGCTGTGTTTATTGTTGTTTATTTGGTATGTTTATTGTTGTTTATTGTTAGTGTTTATTGTTGTTTATTTGGTGTGTTTATTGTTGTTTATTGTTCGTGTTTATTGTTGTTTGTTTGGTGTGTTTATTGTTGTTTATTGCTGTGTTTATTGTTGTTTGTTTGGGGTGTTTATTGTTGTTTATTGCTGCGTTTATTGTTGTTTGTTTGGTGTGTTTATTGTTGTTTATTGCTGTGTTTATTTTTGTTTGTTTGGTGTGTTTATTGTCGTTTATTGCTGTGTTTATTGTTTTTTGTTTGGTGTGTGTGTGTGTGTATTGTTGTTTATTCGGTGTGTTTATTGCTGTTTGTTTGGTGTGTTTATTGTTGTTTATTTCTGCGTTTATTGTTGTTTGTTTGGTGTGTTTATTGTTGTTTATTGATGTGTTTATTGTTGTTTGTTTGTGTTTATTGTTGTTTATTGCTGTGTTTATTGTTGTTTGTTTGGTGTGTGTATTGTTGTTTATTCGGTGTGTGTATTGTTGTTTATTCCGTGTGTTTATTGTTGTTTGTTTGGTGTGTTTATTGTTGTTTATTGCTGTGTTCATTGTTGTTTGTTTGGTGTGTGCATTGTTGCTTATTCGGTGTGTGTATTGCTCGGCAGCTGCCACGATCCAGATGAAGATCGAGTCCCGCCACGTGGTCTGTGTGTTCGAGGTCGAGGGGGAGTCGCGAGACAACTTCACCTATGAACGCCAGCTCAACTTCACCGGCTACACCTGCGACGATTTCACCGTCCTCATCAAGGTAAAAGACCGCCAGCAGGTATCAGCTCCGTGTTGATACCGTCATTTCAGTTTCGTGACATGTCCGCAAGTATATGACATAAATGTGAGTTGAATGTTTAAGAATGATGTCATTAAGCTAACTCAACATAGCAGTCATGTGGTGATAGGTCGTTGTACTGTTGGAATGGTTATCTATAGGATGGATAAAGGTGTGGTCCATCCGCTTACAGTGAAACCGGAGTATTCGATCTGATCTCAGACAGCTTTTCCACGAAACTATGCATATTCGTGATCCCTGCACTCCTCGGAAAGGCCTGGTATAATCTCTTGGTCGTGCCCTTTGTAATTTGCCTAGTTGTTCGCCCTATTTGTCTGAGTGATGGACGATGGTATCGACACAAGTAGGATGGGTCATGCATCGCAATTGGTGAGTCGTTCCCAAATAATGCTCTTAGGCTGTCGTGCTGAGATTGCGATTACGCAAACGCATTGCACTGTACTCATCACAAAGCTTAGTGATGTTTGACAAAGATTAGTGATGCTTATGTCACATAGTTAGATTGTTATGCCATGATTTTGTTCATTTATCAGATTAGTATTCGGAAACATATACCTAATACATCGTGGTTAACGTTGGATAACGTAGAAGTCATCTGTTAATTGTGACGGGTTAGTGTTCACTCGTCGTTTGTTCGTGGTACGTACTATCCGGAGGGGCGCCGTCACGGGTTAGTGTTCACTCGTTGTTTGTTCGTGGTACGTACTATCCGGAGGGGCGCCGTCACGGGTTAGTGTTCACTCGTTGTTTGTTCGTGGTACGTACTATCCGGAGGGGCGCCGTCACGGGTTAGTGTTCACTCGTTGTTTGTTCGTGGTACGTACTATCCGGAGGGGCGCCGTCACGGGTTAGTGTTCACTCGTTGTTTGTTCGTGGTACGCTAGTAGCAGAGATCACGTTTACCCAACATTTCCGTCTTCTGCCTTTTACACACCCCACTACTGCCTCTACACTACGCCTCTGACCCGCCCCCCGCCCTGACCCGCCCTGACCCACCCTGACCCACCCTGACCCACCCTGACCCGCCCTGACCCGCCCTGACCCGCCCTGACCCGCCCTGACCCACCCTGACCCGCCCTGACCCACCCTGACCCACCCTGACCCACCCTGACCCACCCTGACCCACCCTGACCCGCCCTGACCCGCCCTGACCCGCCCTGACCCGCCCTGACCCGCCCTGACCCACCCTGACCCACCCTGACCCGCCCTGACCCACCCTGACCCACCCTGACCCACCCGGACCCGCCCTGACCCGCCCTGACCCGCCCTGACCCGCCCTGACCCGCCCTGACCCACCCTGACCCGCCCTGACCCACCCTGACCCGCCCTGACCCGCCCTGACCCGCCCTGACCCGCCCTGACCCGCCCTGACCCGCCCTGACCCGCCCTGACCCGCCCTGACCCGCCCTGACCCGCCCTGACCCGCCCTGACCCACCCTGACCCACCCTGACCCACCCTGACCCACCCTGACCCGCCCTGACCCACCCTGACCCACCCTGACCCGCCCTGACCCGCCCTGACCCACCCTGACCCACCCTGACCCACCCTGACCCACCCTGACCCGCCCTGACCCACCCTGACCCACCCTGACCCGCCCTGACCCGCCCTGACCCGCCCTGACCCGCCCTGACCCACCCTGCCCCACCCTGACCCGCCCTGACCCACCCTGACCCACCCTGACCTGCCCTGACCCACCCTGACCCGCCCTGACCCACCCTGACCCACCCTGACCCGCCCCAACCCACCCTGACCCGCCCTGACCCGCCCTGACCCGCCCTGACCCGCCCTGACCCGCCCTGACCCGCCCTGACCCACCCTGACCCACCCTGACCCACCCTGACCCGCCCTGACCCGCCCTGACCCGCCCTGACCCACCCTGACCCGCCCTGACCCGCCCTGACCCGCCCTGACCCGCCCTGACCCGCCCTGACCCGCCCTGACCCACCCTGACCTGCCCTGACCCGCCCTGACCCACCCTGACCCACCCTGACCCACCCTGACCCACCCTGACCCGCCCTGACCCGCCCTGACCCGCCCTGACCCACCCTGACCCACCCTGACCCGCCCTGACCCGCCCTGACCCACCTTGACCCGCCCTGACCCGCCCTGACCCGCCCTGACCCGCCCTGACCCACCCTGACCCGCCCTGACCCGCCCTGGCCCGCCCTGACCCGCCCTCGGCTGCCCCTCGGTTGCCACTCTGCTGCCTCTGACCCGCCCTGTTCTGCCCATGTTCTGCCTCTGACCCGCCCTGTTCTGCCCCTCTGCTGCCTCTGACCCCCCCTGTTCTGCCTCTGTTCTGACCCTGTTCTGCCTCTGTTCTGCCCTCTGACCGCCCTCTCGTCTGACCTGCAGTCGGAGAGCCCTGACTTCACGCAGCCGATCCAGCTGAGCATGAGCTACCGTCTGTCATCGGCCCGCCCTGAGGTGGCCGCCCACAGCCATCCGGCCGAGCCCGTGCTCATCGGTACCGACGTCACCAAGAGGGCGACGCGCAGGGGCAGGCGACAAGGTCAGTCCGCTGTGCGCTGCTCCGCAAACAGGCTAGAAGTAATGGCGGCAAGATCTATTAAGCGTTGAGAGAGTGTCGTTAATAACTCACAGGAATGTCGTGTTCACATCACAGGCAATAGGGTTTGAGCTTGACACATACGACGTGAGTTCGACGTTCATGCGGCAAGTCATAATTTCCGTACACAGTCGACGTAGTAGTTTTGTTAGAAATGTCCGACAGCTTAGTACAGCTCAGGGTGCTCGTTCCTGTGCTGTTCGTATTCGGGGATCTGAGCCGGCGGCTGGGGCAGGAAGTCTGCCTGCGGCTGGAAGCCGTACTCGTCGGCCGTATATGACAGCGAGTAGGTGTTGCCCTGCTAAACGGGGGGGGGGGGGGGGGGAGCGATCCGAGCGATCCGACCGATCCGAGCGATCCGAGCGATCCGAGCGATCCGAGCGATCCGAGAGATCCGAGCGATCCGAGCGATCCGAGCGATCCGAGCGATCCGAGCGATCCGAGCGATCCGAGCGATCCGAGCGATCCGAGCGATCCGAGCGATCCGAGCAATCCGAGCAATCCGAGCAATCCGGGGGGGGGGGGGGGGACGACATCCCTGCATATACGTACAGCATATGCTAATAAAGTCTGAACAGTATTCATATTTTGGTAAAATTAAGAACTATCTGGTTGTGGCGGAAAAAAACACGGTTCATATTGCAACACCAATCTCATGCCAGTGTCAAATCACCACTAAAGATCTCATGCCAGTGTCAAACCACCACTAAAGATCTCATGCCAGTGTCAAACCACCACTAAAGATCTCATGCGTGTCAAACCACCACTAAAGATCTCATGCCAGTGTCAAAGTACCACTAAAGAGGATATTAAGCATATACGCAATATATTGAGTGATCATGAAAATTGATGATCCGGAAGTAAAATGAAACAACACAAAAGCACGTTTATAATAAAAGACCACGATGTAAGACCACGTTTCTCCTCTTAGGCGCATTGTATAACGAAATGACGAAAACGAAAAAACGAAATGGAAATTAACTCAACCCTTGAGATTCCTATGGCGGAAGACACCACTGACGCCAGTGATGTGAATGCAAGTTGTATATTCTCTTTAACAAAAAAGGAAATGATTGAACAATTTGACTTTGTCAAAATAAATCGAAACACATTTTCGTGGATAATACTTGCTTAAAGTACATAAATAAAAACGCTCTCGACTCCATCGTGCTACCTTCACTTGCCGCTACCAAGAAACAGGTGTATATTTTATGATTACATAGTTACACCCTCGAGGTCAAGTAATGGAGATTTCTGAAAAGTGCAATTGAAAATAAACCGATTAGGTATAATTGTAGCTTGATACTAAGCTTACTTCACATTTTATGTTAGGAATGTATGTTATTTTTGTGCCATTTTATTTTGTGCCATTTTTGTGCCATTTTATGTTAGGAATTGTACAAATGCATCTAGAGGTTTAATATGTAGCATAATTAATGCGCTTGGTTGCATTTTTATGTTAGTCATCGTATCTCGGCTATTCGTTTCAAGGTCCCATTCTTCACCAGGGTCTTCGTGCCTTTTTACTTCTTCTCTCGCTGAAAGTTGATTTAGTTTTTCTCGTTTCAATCGTCCTTCCGTGGTATATGGGAAAACCTCGCTTGTCCTTCCGTGGTATAAGGGAAAAATATGAATACGAGCGGCCCGGCCCGGCCCGACCCGACCCGACCCGACCCGACCCGACCCGACCCGACCCGACCCGACCCGACCCGACCCGACCCGACCCGACCCGACCCGACCCGACCCGTGGCGACGCTTTTGAGAAGCTCATATCTCTGCAACCGCACGTCCGATTGACAAGCGGACTTCTTTGCTTAGCAGCCCCATCTAACCTGCCCTGTTTGAGACCAGTGCCGACTCATGTGGGTGACTACCACTGCGCGTGGCGCGTGCCACGTGAGGGGTGTTGAAAAGTGTTTTCTCGCAAAAACTCCGCAACGGCTGGGCAGATTGAGTGCAAGTTTGGTGTGTGGTTAGGGACCCCTCAGTCTCCACTTTCCCACAAGTCAGGAGTGGGGTGAATCTGCACGTGCGCACGTACACACCCCTATTATATATCTCAGGAACGGCTGAGCCGATTGTGTTAAAATTTGGTGTGTGGTTAGGTACCTCTCAGCCGCCACTTTCCCACAAGTCAGGGTGGGGTGCCTCTGCACGTGCATACGTGCACACCCTTTTTTGTATCTCAGAAACTACTTGCCCGATCGAGTTGAAATTCACCCTACATTTCCTTCGCGCCCGCTCGTTCATCGCCAACTACGGCGCCTTACTGGTGAATATGTCATGTTCGACTTGGGCTGGGTTTTAGAGCTCTTTCGACGAGTTTAACGACGGGGAGTTATTAATATATTTGTTTCAGTCGAGCACATCTTGCCTTGATGCCACGGTGTGTTCATACATCACGGCATGCAACTAATATATCATCTTTGGATCAGGACCGGCTTTCAGGATCATATCCGCTGCTCACACGATGTTTTATCTATCGTTATGGTTATCTCAACACGTTACGACGTTATAAGGCCCTTGTATATCCAAGGGCCTTACTTATGCTGTCTTAGGTTGTTAATGTCTTAATTAACGGGATATGCCTTATGCAACGAATTATATGTATGCATGCAATAATTCTGCCTATGGGCATATATGCAATGCAAATGTGGTACCAGACTAAATGTTTATTTTGATGTTTGCATGGATTTGTGTCATGCCACTTAATATGTGGTTAAATTCTATCGTGGACTTGATACACTTTTCAAGATAACGCGTCAATACTAAGATCAGGGAACTAACATCTGAGCTAAATGACAACACACGCTAGCCTTATTTGCTCTTGTATACTCATTCAGATGTTCTTTTATCTGGGATTTGGTTTGATCTGTCGATTTGAACATCTGCATGGAAGTCTCGGTGAATCGTGCGAGACGGCGGGAGAAGTGTCGTATGTCTAACCAGTAAGGCGCCGTAGTTGGCGATGAACGAGCGAGCGCCAACGAAATGTATTGTGAAATTCAACTCGATCGGGCAAGTAGTTTCTGAGATACAAAAAAGGGTGAGGACGTGCGCACGTGCACAGGGACCCCACCCCTGACTTGTGGAAAAGCGGCGGCTGAGAGGTCCCTAACCACGCACAAAATTAGAACACAATCGGCTCAGCTGTTCCTGAGATATAGAATAGGGGTGTGCACGTGCGTACGTGCAGAGGTACCCACCCCTGACTTGTGGGAAAGGGACGGCTGAGAGGTCCCTAACCACACACCAAATTTGAACACACTCGGCCCAGCCGTAGCGGAGTTTTTGCGAGAAAACACTTTTCAACACCCCTCACGCGGCACGCACCACGCGCAGTGATAGTCACCCACACGAGTCAACACTGGTCTAAAGCAGGGTAGGTTAAAGGGGCTACTCAGCAAAGAAACCCGCTTGTCAATAGGACGTGCGGTTGCAGATATATTAGCTTCTCAAAAGCGTCGCCACGGGCCGGGCCGGGACGCTCATATTCAGATTTTCCCCATATACCACTGAAGGACGAGCGAGCCTCGTAATTAGGTCAAGGCATGCACGATTCCGTCTCTTCAGTTATGTATATCCTTTTATTACCGTGGGTGTATCTAAAGCTGGCTCAGCTGACAAGTATTTTCGGTCGTTACGGGCTTATTTTTTATTGACCTTCAGTTATATTAATCGGAGTATTATACTTAGCTAAGTCTCATGTTCTGTCATGAAGATTTTCACCGTTATCGCGAATTATATTGTAATACTTTTCTTTGTATTGAAGTTCAACTTGCAATATGTTTAAGTAATGCCGCTTAGGGACCTGGTAATTCTACTTCATTTGTATATTTTCAACTGCTTTCATGCGACAACATTTACAAGTGCTTTCAACAGCTGAGCGCCGTAAGGGGTAAGGTAACGGTAAACGTTGCCAAATGTTCGCCCACGTGCGCCAGATCACATTGTATTTTGTACGTTAAAAGTAGGTATTTTGCATTGGTTCGCAGATTTACGCAGCATATGCCCTTTGTTGTCCTCATGAATGTAGCAATGGCACATTGCCAACCGTCGGTATTGTCTTTGATATCTTCTGAAAGAGGAATAGACGGGTAGTTCGCAAAGAGGTTTCGGAATGAACACATCACTTAGATTGTCTTTCTCTCTCTGCCATCACAAAAGTTCGCCGGCCATACTTAGACTTCTGATTTTACCTCGCCGTAGGCTACAAAATTGCATAGGATTAGACATATTGTTTGAAAATATCAAGGTATTCGCTAAATCACGGTAAAAAAATATCGGTGAAATCACCGTGAAATCGTTATGTTTTAAACTGACCTTGTATGCGCTACAATCTCCCAAAGGTTGTATAGTTTGTTTTTGTTTTCTACTTCATTTTACTACAACATCTGCTGAAGGCGAAATCATGCCACATGGAAGAAATCATGCCACTTATTAAAATTATCCATTATTCCAAAGCAATGGATCACAGGCCATCGTTTTTCAACTGGAGTTAGACGTAAAACCGTCAATATTGTCCCATACTTCGGGCGCGCAAATGTTGCCTGGGAAGACGTGGACCTTTCATTTCGCTTCTGAATGTATTTAGATAACCGCAGAAATCTACTTTGGCATTCCAGCAAAGCGACGTAGAAATACTAGAAATGCTAGAAATGCGAAATATTAAGCTGACACTGAGCTGTCTGTTTGGGAGCGAGACATGAGCGGGCGAAAGAAGTGGCTTGCCTTGGATGCTGTGCACTATGGATTTGATCATCCGATTTCAGCCGACACGATGCAATCCTGGCAGTAGTTGTATTGTGGTAAGATACCGGTAGTGCCATTTTGTTGTGTGATTTGCAGCCATGAACAGTACCCCTTTTGTCGAATGGTGCTGATCCTCGATCGTCGACACCATTCGATGGTGTTATATTGAGTGCTCCTGGTTCTGATACTACATTGAAGGTCCTAGCTCAAGCCTGGATCAAGTACGATGTAGCTGTTTCAATTTGATGCCAGAAAATAGAGCAAAGTTATGCATGGCTCAGCTTCTCGACTGGGCAGCGGGAAACCTAGTGTATTATTCCCATCCCATCTACATTTCGTCATAAACATGAAATGATTCTCATTCATAGGCGTAGGAACGGGGGGGAGGGGGGGGGGGGGGGCAGCAATGTTAACTGCCCCTCCCCCCCCCCACTTTTGAACGATTTCTCCTCCTCCGATCACTGATATTTGTTTGATATGAATGCTTTAACCCAGGCGCGTCGCCACCAAATTTTTAGTGGGGGGCCGGACCCATAAGTCCATATTTTCCAGTCAACAATCAACATTATAGTACGCTAGTGATGTCATTTTCAGAAAATTCCTGAAGCTTGACCAAGCCGATACCAATTTCATTGCAGCTATGCTAACCGTAAACCAAACCGATTTTTCCAACCCGAAAATGACCGATTTTTGACCGACTTTCAATATTGGTGTAAGAGGTTGGCAAGCGTTACTTTGCATATGCAGGTACATTTTTAAGGGAACAAATACCTCAATAATACTTAATAGTATTGATCAGAATCCAAATTAATTGCCTAGCATTCTTATTTCCCAGCTGGATACCTGCAGAACATGCCGAACTTCCTGCAAAAAAGTGGCCGGTCTGATGCATATATCGCTGACTTGCTTGACCGAAACATACACCAAATTTGTTCTCTGACCAGCCAATAACCGATTCGGTGTTGGAATTTGTTGGGTATACCAAAATTTTGGTTACCGAATGCCATCACTAGTACGCACGCATTCAGAAGAGCCGACTCTATTTCCCTTCCTTCATTTTCATTCAACTATTTTAATGAGGATCACCAGAACTCTTACTTCATGACTTTTTCCTTCTTCCAGATATTAATCATATGTATGTATGTATGTATGTATGTATGTATGTATGTATGTATGTATGTATGTATGTATGTATGTATGTATGTATGTATGTATGTATGTATGTATGTAAGTAAGTATGTATGTATGTATGTATGTATGTATGTATGTATGTATGTATGTATGTATGTATGTATGTATGTATGTATGTATGTATGTATGTATGTATGTATGTATGTATGTATGTATGTATGTATGTAGGTAGGTAGGTAGGCAGGCAGGCAGGCAGGTAGGTAGGTAGGTAGGTAGGTAGGTAGGTAGGTAGGTAGGTAGGTAGGTAGGTAGGTAGGTAGGTAGGTAGGTAGGTAGGTAGGTAGGTAGGTAGGTAGGTAGGTAGGTAGGTAGGTAGGTAGGTAGGTAGGTAGGTAGGTAGGTAGGTAGGTAGGTAGGTAGGTAGGTAGGTAGGTAGGTAGGTAGGTAGGTAGGTAGGTAGGTAGGTAGGTAGGTAGGTAGGTAGGTAGGTAGGTAGGTAGGTAGGTAGGTAGGTAGGTAGGTAGGTAGGTAGGTAGGTAGGTAGGTAGGTAGGTAGGTAGGTAGGTAGGTAGGTAGGTAGGTAGGTAGGTAGGTAGGTAGGTAGGTAGGTAGGTAGGTAGGTGGGTGGGTGGGTGGGTGGGTGGGTGGGTGGGTGGGTGGGTGGGTGGGTGGGTGGGTGGGTGGGTGGGTGGGTGGGTGGGTGGGTGGGTGGGTGGGTGGGTAGGTAGGTAGGTAGGTAGGTAGGTAGGTAGGTAGGTAGGTAGGTAGGTAGGTAGGTATGTATGTATGTATGTATGTATGTATGTATGTATGTATGCATGCATGCATGCATGCATATATATATATATATATATATATATATATTTGACTTGCGTATAGCTCCCTATTTATGATAGGTATGAATTTTGTATTCGACATTTCCAAATATGCGGCCGGGCGGAACTTTGCCTTTTTGAGCCCTTTAGACTGTAGAGCCCCTCATGGGACACATTTTCAGCCCCCCCCCCCCCCCCATCCCGTTCCAGCCCATTCAGCTATACCCAAACCCGTTCCAATCTGAATTCACAATTGATGGGGCTCCCGTTCCCACCCGTTTCAGAATATTTCACTTGTTGTGGTGCTAAACAAATATGGTCTGTCCCGTAACCCGTTCCAACGCGTTAATTTTCCCCAAAAATGGCCTATTCCCACCCATTCCCGTCCTGTTCCCATTCCCGCACGGGATTCCCACTCCATGAAGGGCTCTACTTTAGAGCTTAGATCCCTCCACTTTTGGGTGATTAATCCCTCTACGATCGCTCGTATTTATTAAATACCATTACTTAACTGATAACTAGCACTCCACTGAGGGAGGCAGAATCTGTCCCCCTCCCAATTGTTCTCAATAACTTAAACTATATTAGATATCAACGACAAACTTTGTGCTGTTTATGCTACATTTATTTGACATGTTCCTGCAAAAGTTTCATGAAGTCGGTCAAGTACGTTGGGAGATAATTATGTTTTAGTGATGTCATGTCATGCCGTTTTGTGTGAAATAACGATAAATGTTTGACAATTCGTATAAATCGAGGTTTGAAGCAAATTACAAATAAAGCGCCAAAAGAAAGGAAATGACAGTCTCTTGAAAATGTGGATATCATATTTGAGACATTTTGAGTTTTGACCCCCAAAATAATATAAAACCAATTTTGGGGAAAGTTTGGGGAAGCTCCACAAAATCAAAATTTTCAAAAGTATTCAAATAACGGAATACCTACATATTTGAGGACCAGACGTAGACAACACCCAAGCCTAATTTCAAAGCAATATGGTCGGTCATGTTGGATTCACTTATGGCTCCCCAGTCCCCACGTATGCATAATTGAAGAATGTCGTGTTTTAGATGCGTCTTATCACGAACTTGCAATTGCCGCCTTGCGCGTCTCGCTGCGATTATTAGTTCGAAGATAACGAGGGGGCAGAATTTACCCCCCCCCCCCATGTATTCGGCTGAAGACCCCAGCGGAGAGAGGGCTAGCAGTGTCAGAAACACTGAATTAACAACTCTAAATTGCCATGACCTATTTTGGATAATCGTCAACCACTTAGCCGGAGATGAAGTGTGAGGTCACCAAAAATAACTTTTCACCATTTCTAAAGTGGACATAATTGTACTGCTGGCCAGTGGGGATCTACGTTAGGACCAATCAGGCAATTGCCCCCTTAAACAAAACAAAATCGGTAGGCAAATGTATGTTTTGCCCCCTCCCAAAAAAAAGTTCTGGGAGTTTGCGATCTTTGTTCCGGGAAGTCATTTATTACCACCCCCCCCCCCCCCCCCCCCCCCCCGGTCAACGACTCTTTTGTGTTGACGACCCGACGCCACCCTCCCCCCCCCCCCCCCCCCGCTTCCGCCGCCCCTGCTGGTGGGCCCCTTGAAACAGGGAGGCCCCTGAGATAGGGAGACCCCCTGGGTGGCTGCCCCGCACACTTTTATGACGTTCTTACGCCTATGTTCTCATTATGTTTAATTCGATTTTCCAGTATGCGATGTGCGATGTCCATATCATGTTCGTAGGTATTATAACTGCTTGCTTTTTAATGCGATATGCAATCAATTCACTGAATTTGTGGCATGGTCTCGTGTCGAAATCAGCAAACTTTGCAAGGGCTCCCAATTTATTGTCATGAGGCTGCTTGACGGTTCATTGCACTTCTTGGGCAACTGCGAGCGGTATATGTCCATTACACCAATATGCAGCACTTACAATGTACATCACTGTGATGTGATGTATCGTATGGTGATGTATCGTATGGTGATGTATCGTATGGTGATGTATCGTATGGTGATGTATCGTATGGTGATGTATCGTATGGTGATGTATCGTATGGTGATGTATCGTATGGTGATGTATCGTATGGTGATGTATCGTATGGTGATGTATCGTATGGTGATGTATCGTATGGTGATGTATCGTATGATGATGTATCGTATGGTGATGTATCGTATGGTGATGTATCGTATGGTGATGTATCGTATGGTGATGTATCGTATGGTGATGTATCGTATGGTGATGTATCGTATGGTGATGTATCGTATGGTGATGTATCGTATGGTGATGTATCGTATGGTGATGTATCGTATGGTGATGTATCGTATGGTGATGTATCGTATGGTGATGTATCGTATGGTGATGTATCGTATGGTGATGTATCGTATGGTGATGTATCGTATGGTGATGTATCGTATGGTGATGTATCGTATGGTGATGTATCGTATGGTGATGTATCGTATGGTGATGTATCGTATGGTGATGTATCGTATGGTGATGTATCGTATGGTGATGTATCGTATGGTGATGTATCGTATGGTGATGTATCGTATGGGGATGTATCGTATGGTGATGTATCGTATGGTGATGTATCGTATGGTGATGTATCGTATGGTGATGTATCGTATGGTGATGTATCGTATGGTGATGTATCGTATGGTGATGTATCGTATGGTGATGTATCGTATGGGGATGTATCGTATGGTGATGTATCGTATGGTGATGTATCGTATGGTGATGTATCGTGTGGTGATGTATCGTATGGTGATGTATCGTATGGGGATGTATCGTATGGTGATGTATCGTATGGGGATGTATCGTATGGTGATGTATCGTATGCCGTTCTTATGAAGCTGAACAATGTCCAGGAGAACCTCTTCTGAGCTATTGACCATTAATTTAGCCAATGACAGGATTGTCTTATGACAATCATCATGACATGCGAACAGTGTTCTGTTTCAAAACAATGACCCACATCAGCACATCAACTGAGTAGAAAGGTCATTTAACAGGGACATATGGTAGAACCCAGCGCCATTTTGTTGCGTCAGTCTCACGTTTTTCACAATGTCAACTAAAAAACTTGTGGTTTGTGGCGCGGCGCCGCTTGAACTTCCTTGTACAAATGCCAATTTCCCAAAAATTCGTACTTAGCTCCTCGACCAAGCTGATTAAGTGCTCTCGTCCAGGGTACGTACAGCGGGACAACTGCGTAAATGCCTATGTGGGGAGGATTATGAGCTCTCTTGCAAGTTCGGGCCGGCGAAGACCTCGAGGCTTAATGTGTAACCTGGCCCGATTTGGCCAAACGACTTTGACAGGGTTGGGTCTAGCATGGTCACCAGGACAAGCACGGTGTAGGACACTGTCGTAACATCATTGGATCAGATTAGTGGAGGTTGCCCATATGGCAAATGTATGGGCTCCACAAGCTTTGCAAAGTCGCATGGTAATAATCCGACCATTTCTGTTCTTGAAATCATTATCGATTCTTGATATGGAGATGTGATGTTTGGTTGCGCTGATTGATCAGATGAAGGCAGATGCCGCGAGCTTCCGTTCGTGAAATTGGCCGTGGTTTGAATGCAAAAAACGTCAGGAATATGACGATACTTGAACGAATAATTATAGAACAGTACATGTTTCAACCCCCAATTTCTTTGCTTACCGTTAACTTTATAGGAAACATATAACAACAGTCAACTCCTCATATTAATTTATTAATGACTAAGACACGTTTCTATAACTTCTTCAGTTGGTCATTTAATAAATTTTAATAAATGAATATGAGGAGTTCACTGTTTTTATATATGTCAATATGAATATTAACAATTTATAGGAAACGTTATTTGCGAACAATGCACGTTATAGAATGCACGTCAGTTGAATTACCTACCGTCAAAATATCTGCAATTTGTTGTCACGCAATTATTTGATGCTTGTCGAAATTCAAATCCCATCGAAATTTCAAATTCCAAAATCCCAGAGGTATTGACTCCGTAACGCGTTACCCAACAGTTGACTGGCGAAAATATTTCATAACGTGTCTCGTTTGTTCTCGTAGGATTAATTAATTTTAGTTACTGGCGTTGATAATAACCGATCAACGCCATTCGAAGATGAGCAGGCGTTTGCCGACATATGGCACATGCCTCTCCTTGACGACCTGCCGCAGCATGTCAGCTGAACGTCACGTCTTGGATCGGCGTGTCTTGGCGCTGCAATACGTCACGGTGTGTGACGTCACGGTATGTGACGCCACGGTATGTGACGTCGCGGTATGTGACGTCACGGTGTGTGACGTCACGGTGTGTGACGTCACGGTGTGTGACGTCACGGTGTGTGACCGGTCGGACTGGCAGGCGCTGGCGGCGTGTCGGGCTCAGCCTACGGACTGCTCGGTGCTCACCAGTGCTCTGCTGTGAGCAGTGCTCAGTGCTCAGTGCTCAGTGCACACTGAGTTTCACCTGATCCCAAGGTCAAACGGCACCCTTGTGAGAAAATGTCCAATTTAAACACATGGTCAAATACTCTATCAGCTGCACACCTGGCGATGCTTCATATACCTATGATTTTCTTCAATCCTGTCGTCGCAGGTATCGCATATGTCGTCGAAGATATCGTCGCTAACTTACCGGACATAATCCCGCCCGGGTGTGTTGGCAGAGCGTGAAGCATGGAGCAGTATGACGCCAACGTATCAGTGAGCCTGGATTTATTTTTCGCGTAGAATCGTCAGGTGGATTCGTAGACGTTTGTGATTTCGGGATTCTGCACCAAGCGTGACGCGTGCTATGATTAACAAAAACAACAACGTAAAACCATCTGACTCAGCGCGGTTCGAACCCACGGTCCAGCTAAGGATACGCCAAAAGTCGACGGCTAAACCTACTAGCCATTTGCGCTGAATGGCATACCGCTTGGCGCTTTTATTCTGTGTTCAATGTTGTATCTCCGCCCGCTCAGGACAGCTGGCCTCTCGGCCCTCGAGACAGACATGAGACAGCCTTGACCACCACCCGGGTCGCGGCGCATTCCCTTCCCACACCACCCCGCACTTCCTCCCTCTCCTCCCCCTCCCCAGGTCACGCACCTGTCAGACAGACCAACCTACGGTGGGGAAACCACCCTTTTCGTGCCTGTCGCGACCGTAGCGCCACGTGGTGGCAAGTGCATATATTTATTAGACCAACTGTACATTGGTACCATTTTATGTATCACAGATATTTCCTTTCGTCCATCTCCCTTCGTCCATCGTCCAGCCTATCTCCCTTCTCCTTTCGTCTCGATCAGAACCAACGGACAGCGTTCATTCGACAGCACAAGTGGATTTGAATACCCCATTTGGAGGTTCATGAACAGCGTATTCGCGGACATGTTGCCCGTTGCCTTCGGATGACGGGTGGCACTCCGGCGTTGTATCTTCAAAGCAGATCTCCAAGTGGTCATTGCATGTCTACCTCCCTCTTGTGCAATGCCGCCTGCGATAAGAGTATTAGCTGATACCTTATGTATTTATAGCAGCGTAAACGAGAACAGAACAGAAAACATGCTAATAGATACATCATCCTGGTTCATAATCGTAACATTGAGAACATAACGGTGAGGGCGTTAACAATTACCGTAGTCCCTCACACATAACGGCGAGGGCGTTAACAATTCCCGTAGTCCCTCACAAACTACGGTCCTCGGCATGGAACAGCTCCGGGTGCGCTTGTCTCAGCTGGGCGTACTCGGGGATCTGAGCGGGCGGCTGGGGTAGGTGGGCCGCCTGCGGCTGGAAGCCGTACTCGTCGGCTACGTATGACAGCTGGTAAGTTTGCCCGTCTTCGCCAATGAACTGGAATTCTCCCTGCTGGGTGAGAGTGCCGGTGCCTGGCTCGGGGCCGGACTGCACGTGGCCGACTTCTTTGACGATCTGCCCGTTGCTCTGCTTGTAGCCGTATACGTAGTTGCCCTGCTGATCCATGCGGAATGTCTGGCTCAGGATGCGGATCTCCGGCTCGAGCGCGGCATTGGTATCCTGAGATGACTGGGGAGCCGCCACGGCGACCGCCAAAACGGCGGCAAACACAATCTGAAACACAAACATTGTCAGAGGCGTCTTCTTTCAATATGGAACTCATTTGGCTATGTTTGTCAAAACCTTTGTGTGCATTCGGTCCTAAGTCCGATTTCATTTGGATAAACTTTTGTGTTCATTAAACATGATCGTTTTTTAATGATTGGTGTTGAAAAGGAATGGAAATTTATTCAGTACCTATTTTGCATGATTTCATTTTTAGTTTATGCTACTGTCATTGTTTCATTAGTATTTTTTTTAAAAAAAACGTTTACCTTAAAGGGATATTGCCACCTCGCAGGCCAATATGGAGTTTTTGGTGTGAATCGGTCGATTAAGCGTGTCCGATTTCACCTGCAAATTTTGGTTCCCGAAACTCCCTCCATTAGATCAAAAAATACATTTGCACCACTCATGCTTGCCAAGCATTCGTAACATTGGAGTCGCCACATCACTATTTATAATTACTTCTTTGCGGACTGTTATTTTCTTTTGAATGCTGCAAACTCAACATCACCATTCCGTCAGTGCACTTTAAAATTAAAAAGCGTATGCAGTTAATTACATTTTCAACAACCTTAGCCTCTTTCATAATACAGCAGCAAGAATTGCTATGGCTCGACTTTGGGACCGTAGGAGTTATGTGACCTATACCTTATAACACAGATAGACTTTTCAAGGTCAAGTCTCGGCGAATTCTTACGCTTCGGCTTTGGGCGGGCGCCAATACCGCAGCCAAACTGGATGAGAGCGGCCATCATGAATCTAGTACTGAGCACAGCTGGGACCAACGTTTTGGAGTCAGAAATAAATGCAAAATGCGTTGCCGATACACTGCTTTAGGTGCTGCAGGAGCAAGTTTGAGCTTGAGGATACATAATTGTTGATCCCCACCATTCATTTAAGTTGCTTTTTAGAAATCCTCCGGAGGTGGCAATATCCCTTTAAATATGCTCCCATTTCTAGCAAGATAGGTGACGGGGATGCAACCAATGCCCAGCAAATGAACTACCTGCACTGATATGAGACATTTTAGTTCTGGTATACGGATGCTTTGTCACTTACCAATGGCATGTTGTATATGGCGGCTGCCAGTAGCGATATAGTGGGTAACGGGCTGTTAGAAGGAAAGTGACCACCTGGCTTGAGCGCGAAGTTTTATATAAAGCTGCGGACGGTGGGCAGGACAGGCACTTTCTGCAACAAACCAGTAGGATCGTGGATCATCTGAGCGGAGATCCTTCATTGGACAAGCCCGAAAATGTGGTGAAACAGCTTCCATAGTGCTTAGAATGTGTTTCTACATCCCAAATCTGATATGCTTCAAATGTGCTTATTTGAAAGGAAACCAGTCACTGGCGAATCGCTGCTAATGTGCTAATAGGGGATTGTAACACTGACGGGTGCTATCGTCCGTTTTGTAGTTAACACATCTTGACTCAGAAAATGTGTGTATATATTGCGGGAGCGACAGGGAAACACGCCCACGCGTCGTGAACGTGCGCGGAAGAAGGGGTGCGAGAGTCTCTGTCGTCGTGGGTCAGGGTCCGCCCTTTTATCACATTGGTCTCTGCGCAGCGAGGTCGAAAGGCTATTGAAGTATATAAGGCTATTCCTGATTGGTCGAAAGGCGAACTAATCGGTCGAAGCCATTATTGCGCATCAGTCTGACGGGCCGGAATACAGCGTCACAGGGTCACAGGGTGGACGTTCGACGGTGGCTCTCTGTTGATTAATGCTGACGTAGCACAACTGCCGGGACGGCGTTAGCTGACACGGCGTCGGCGGCCGCCACTCGGTTCATGGTACAGCAGAGGCCCGGTGGGGATCAACTTATGATATGGTGACAGGGTGACGGGGACGCAACAGCCAGATTATGAGATGGGCACCACAGGGTATTTGTACCTGAAAATGTTGAATATGGTTTTGGTTGGGCTAAATTATATATATGATATATTTTAAAAAAAAAACAATTTTTGAAAGCAATATATTCGGAACATACTCATATTCAGTATAGACTGCGAGAAGTGGCGCACATTTCGAAAGTGGCGCATGTTTTTTTGACATTGTATGCGTCGAAAGAAGAATGAAGAAGCTT
>JAXIVJ010002121.1:0-35000 GCA_036785665.1 Chirona hameri
CTAAACCACAACGTGGAATGATTCGCCAATATATGAACTGAACTCAGGATAAAAAAATGAGAGACGATACCCACCCTCAAATTAGGAACAACTTAAAATTAGTAAGATGATAAAAGCGTTACGTGCATAGTGCCCCATGTTTTTCCTGGATCAGCCTATGTGAAATATATCAAATTTAACAAATTACAGCATATAATGCCCACATGTGACGTTCATGACGTTCCAAACAATCACGAACAGCACATATTTTTTTCAGAAAATCACCCATTTTACATTCCCTGAATACGCTAGGATTTTTAATTTCTTTTGATATATTAAAGATCAGTACATTTGAAGCTCAAAAACGTTTCGGGCATGAAAATCGGTCGAGCCACATAGCTGTAATGACCTTTCAAAAACACCCAAAATTTTCGGATTTTTGCCCCCTGGCCCCCCATTTTTGAACAAAACAAAAATATCGGGGTCTAAAAAGAGATATCTTGTAATGACGCATCGAATGGGGCTTTCCCCATCGAAATCGACCGAGCGGTTCTCGAGATCTCTGGGGGGGCAGGATCTGCCCCCCCGCAGGTTAACGTAATTCTGGCCGCCCGCAGGGAATAGGGTTAATTTGTATGTGGTTTGTCCCAGGGAAGCAAAAGGTACCGCTCGCAGCTCGGTTACCGACGATTAAGGCGTTTTACTCGTAAAATATACTATTGTTCTTGAAGCAAGGAATATTTACTCAACTCCCCGAGCAGTGATGGCCTATGATGCGCTACGGGATGGTTTTTGGTAACATGTAGCTAAAAAATCGTTCCGTAGCGTAATTGAAGTATTCGTAGCGTATTACCGAAGAAAAAAAAGCATAACTGCTACGCAAGGTATTTCGTAACATAACATCACGAGGCGGCGCCACAGCGGGGAGGGTCAGGGGCGCAGGGGTGGTAAAAGTGATTTGAGTTGCCCCGACCAAAAGTGGTACATACAAAAATGACCCCAGCACAGCTGGGGTTATTTTTTTACTTCACATGAATACCCTAATACCTGGCTGCATGCTCACATGATCCCTATATTTTAACCAGCGACGAGCCGGGGGTAGACACCCCTCACGTTTTTTGCGGATAGCGGAAAGATGGCGGCGCGCAGCAACACCATTTTTGGCACACCTGTTTGTGCATCGTCCACATGATACAAAAAAAATCATCGGGTTTTCTTAGGTCAGCTCACCAGACCAGGTAACGTGACCCCACTTCCCAAAAAACTTGTGGTCGTACCACAGTCACAGTTTTGGAATCATCGGTTTTACACTTACAGGATTTGATAAGGTCACATATATCTTCAATTCGTTTGTCTTGGATTATTAATATCAGCGGCCTAAGATCGGCTTAATTTCGTGACCTCCCCATTATAAGTCTAAGGGGAAATATTAAAATGCTTCCTATTCTAAGGAGACGGATATAACAGTCTATTTCCTTCTGGATCATGCTAATATATAAGGACATTCCTAGGGGACCTAGCTGCAATTTTTGTTCAGTTACCCCTACAGGGTAACTCGTGTGTAGTGACGTCACTAAATTCGCTATAACTCGAAAATATTTTCGACGAAATTACTTTATTTTTTCACAGAAGACGTAAACATGATTTAGAAGAAGGTACCCGAAGCTTCACGTTGATAGCGCTTTTGGTGTTTGAGCTGTTACACAAATTCATCAAGGGGGGGGGCGTTAAACGCCCCTGCCCCCAGTCAATGGCGGGTTAACCCTATTTGTAACAGGCTCCTGGCTACCCCTATTTGTAACAGGGGGGGGGGCGGATTCCGCCCCCACCGGAGATCTCGAGATCTACCCGTCCGATTTTCAAAAATGAAACGGTGTTCGGTTCCCCTCAACACGATCTACACTTCTAAATAATAATAATAAAATCTTTTTTTATAGGGGGCCAACAGGAGGGCAAAACCACAAATTTTAGTGTTATTTTTGATCCAACATAGCTTCCATGTTTATCGACCGATTTTAACACAATTAATACGAACCGATAGATTTAATTGGAAATAGAATATGACAGTGGCGTTTGAAAATTCAAAAATCATAGGCGTGTGCAGGTCACTCAATATGGGGGTGAAGTAAATGCGTAATAAAACCATTTTTTTATGTGTTTTTTTAATAAATAAAATGGTATGTGATTGTGACATTAGACAAAACAGCTTTTTTTTGCCATAAACGGTAGCAGGTTAGTGAAAAAGGGGGGTAAAATTGGAAAAAATATTAACCGCAGACAAGTTGCTACCCAGCACTATAAATATGTTACTGATCGTAGATAGTTCTTTTTTGCATGTTGTACTTTATCATAGGCGTATCCAGGATCCAAACTGGGGCGGCTCAATACCTTTTGATAAGTATATTATCCGCTATTATGATACTAACTAATCAACAGTGACTATTTCACTTACAACTTCAATTAACATTGCTTACCCCCTTTTACCCTACCTGGACTCGCCTATTATCTTATAATCGTTCGTAGAGTAGCCTGTGGTGCGTGTTTCATCCGAAAAATACAGTATGTTATGTCACTGTACGCCCATGCCTCGTAGTTTCCTTGCAATAATATGACCCCATTTCTTCCATTCCTGAGCGCGCCTCTGCAAAAAATGACTTTATTCCCTTTTCTGGCCTCGTATGTGCATATATCATTATAAGCTAACCGTCTATTGCGCCGTTATCGCTGGCATATCGTCATCACCAAGCCAGTCACCCCCTTTTCATGTGCCTGAACACGCCCCTGAAACTCTATATGTAATAAATTATGCAAATAATGGAATCAGAAGCTATCTTTTACATCTTGATAACTACAAATGCCCCTTGCATTGCTCTATTTGCTTCCTGCCAAGCATTGAATACTTCCTGGAACCCCTCCCCCTTTTCAAGCCCCTGCAACCGCCTCTGCCATGGAATTTGTATGATATTTTATTAACATCAACTAATTTGCACTTGTTGCAATCACCGTGAACCGATGTAACTCCTTCATACTTGAGGCAGTTAGGAAGAAACCGTGAAGATCGCATTTCCGTATTATCGCCAAATATCGCCTCCGAACCCACCCAAAACTGTACCCTGGAACCGCCTCTGTTCAGGTTAAGAACTCAAAATTTTGACTCCAAATGCGGTATTCAATTATATGAAACGTCTCAAAATTTAATGGGCTTGCTCCCAGCTGTTCTGGAGATATCTGCGAAAAACATGAGGGGCGGGCGGAATCCGCCCCCCCCCCCCTATTACAAATAGGTTTAAGGAGGCCCCATACAAAAGGATGCCCCTCGCAAATATACATAAATACTGAGCAGTTCCTAAATAAATAGACAATTGGAATGAGTTTTGAGTCGCTCCTTGAAATGACAACCGGTAGATGTTCGAGGAGGCACCTACACAAATAAGCGTGACAAGTTCCAAGGAGGCCCTTAAAAAGACAATTGAAGCAAACTCCAAGAAAACCCTAAAGCAACCCACACCAGCTCCAAATATCCCCTAAAGAGATTGCCGACACACACACAAAGAAGGCCGCGAAAAGACAGCCGAGACAAGCTCCTAAGATGCCCCTAAGAAGACAACCGATATAGACTCCACATAGGCCCCTACGACAATAACCGGGAAAGCTGTTCATGGGATATTTCAGATGAAACTTCTAAAACCACAACTTATCCCTAGAAAGCCTCTAAAAAGGCAGTTGGGAAAGGTTTTAACGAGGCACCTACGAAAATAGCAGGGATTTTTGTTCTCAAATGGGTCACTTGCCTTTGGTCCCCCCCCCCCCCCCCCACACACACAGATCCATATAGTTGTCCTGCAGACCATATGTTGCTGATGGTGAAGGGTAAAGGGTAAATGGTAAAGGGTATCTCATTGGTATCCTGTATACCTGAGGGTAACCTTATTGTTAAACTATAACGTCTTATGGCTATGGATCGGTGGTTAGATTACCGTTTCCCTGTTTCCCTGCAATTAACGCGCCATATATTATTGATTCAACTCGCCGTTAACTGGCGTATCAGCCAAAGGTGGGTAAATCTTGCTCCTCAGTCGAGACGTGGATACTGTTTGTCACAAACGTTTTGAAAATCCAAGAAATGTTGTGCAGCAAGAGCGGTGTGATATTTTTGAGCGGTATGGTATTCTTTGAGTTTGTATAATGCCTAGACTTTTACGGCTTATTTTACGTTTAACTTAGTTTTCATCAAACTCGTAGATTGTGACGTCACTGAATTTCCAGTATCATAAAAGAAGTTCTCGACATTTTGTTTCAGTTTCAAATACTTTTGACACATTAAGTCCGAATCATTTGAGTGAACACATTTTCGAGGTCAGATTCCGCGCTAAGCAGAGCTTGTTGCACAGGCCCTGACCCAACCATCAGACCTCGCAATTCCTGGTAAACGGCAGAATTTAGAAGCGAAAGTTTTGCGTACCCGAACATACCTGGACAAGGTCCGCCCCGCCTTCTGGCGTCACCTGACCTGTGCGTATGTGACGAGTGCGACCGCTGCCACCAGCCGCAGGCCATCCTAATCAGAGACAAATAACGAGAACCGAAGCGACTCGAACCCAGCCTGCCACACTGAGTGAGGTCTGAAGCCAGGCGCTCTCCCGTCTGAGCTACAGGGGCGGACAAGTTAATGCTGGATAAAATTAGGAGCCTGATAGCTTTATTGGTTTCTGATATATTACTATTGCGAATGGTTCTCAGAAGAAGGACAATATTGCCCCGCCAGTCAATGTCGTGTTAAGTGTCATACACCAGTAACAATCAGTCAGATTGCTGGTGCTAACAATCCGTGTTAGCTATGGCCGTTGCATCAATTACTTTAAATAATGACGATGATTTTTGCTACGAATATCTTCGCAACTGTCTGTCACGAAATAAATGCATGACGGCTGGTTGATAGGAAAGTTAGAAATGTGGATGAACGAAAAAATCACCGTTACATACTATTGATTTTCCTGGTATCTTTTGCATCGTAGTACGATATATTTCTAAGCTACGTTTAACGAAAAATAGCGAAATCGGTAACGTAGCAAAATATAACGTAACGTAATTCAGTAGCGTAGCTTTGGCCTAAAACCATACGTAACGTAGTGTAATTCCGTAGCATAGCGTAGCGTAGAGTAGGCCATCACTCTCCCGAGTATGATTTGTACAGCACTGCATGAGGTGTACCAGTAGATAATTGCCTCTAGTCGGCCCAGGGGTGTTAAAAATAGACTATGGTTCTCCGACCAAATCGAAAGTTGGAAAATGGTTCTCCAGCAACACTAATGCAATATCGCTCGTTGAAGCAATATTTATATTTATACTCTTGTGAAATATTGATCATACGTGAAAGTGTAAAGTTGCAGAAGCTCTGATAAGCTACTCTGTAGCTGATGCAAGATTAAAGACATTGTCAAGTTCTTGAGGTCCCTATAGAAGAAAAGAGTATAGACAGGTCCTAAGGAATATTTGTCATTTAATGTTAATATTTTGTTTTCATTTATGACAGACTGAAAAGTGTACCAGTAATACCAAAGCTATGACGTCACCAAAAACGATACATAAAGAGACATAAAAGAAAAGTGCAACAAAGAGCCTCTTGGGCCCATCCGAGGTTGCCCCCCCCCCCCCCACACACACCAGTCTCGCCCCTTCAAATCACCTTACTCTACCTGCATAAAAGAAAGCTAATCCCGTGAGTATATATGAACTTCCTTCTCTGTAAAGTATTTATCTAATCTAATTTTGAAGGAAGCAAGTGTCACTGCATCAGCGACATCCCCTGGTAGCATATTCCAATGTCCTACAACCCTTCTACTGCAAAAATAACTGGCATAGCCTAGTTCTACTTTGTTTCATAATGAGTTTATGCTGATGACCTCGACCTCGATTTTCCCTATTGAACTCAAACATTCCCTTTAAATATCCAGAATGCTGACCATTTACAAATTTGAAGACTTCAATTAGATCTCTTCTTAGCCTTCTATATCTAAGTGAAAACATACTCAATTTCTTTAATCTATCTTCATAAGGTAAACTACCAAGACAATTCACCATTTTTTCCCCTTTTTGAGTACTTTCTAACAACCAGCAATCTTTCTCATATGTTGGAGACCAGGCTTGTACACAATACTCCAAATGTGGTATAACGTATGCACAATACAGTTTTGTTATGACCTTTTAATTGTTGTAAATGTACATAATAATACATAACCAATCATAACCATAACCATAACTATTAACCAATCATATGATACATAATCAAACTTGACCTAACATTTACAGCAATTAAGGTCGCAGGGACCCATGTTTAGAACATGCCGCTCACATTCGCTCGCTGCGTTGCAGAACCTACAAGGGGCTGTCGCGCCCCTGAACCCCAGACCATCTCATAGACAGCATGGGTGGAGCTTTTCAGAGCAAGTTGGTGGGGTAAAATATCATATTGGATGGTTGCTTTGCACGGCTGAGGTGAAAAATTGAACAGTTGAACACTAGGAAACCTTCGAATCTGACAACAGTTGGTGGGGCAGAACATACAAATGGTGGAGCCAAAATCAAAGTTGATGGGGCAGTCTCCGCACCAACTTGGGGGGGGGGGGTGATTACTGAACCGAAGGTCAAATACAAACAGTTTTTTATATTTAATCAGACTTTTCACAGGTAGGGTAGACAACATTAACACCAGACACGTCCTAATGCCATACTTTTCATGCTATTGGTGATTAAATTGATACTGACACACTACATCACCAATAACATGAAAAGTTTGTTTTTAGGGCGTGTCCGGGGTTACATTTGTTTACCCTGTTTTCTCCCTTCAAACTGACAACCCTTTGCCTGGGATGACTTTCAGGCACCAACACACCACCAATAACATGAAAGTTTGATGTCTTGATGTCCTAAATTACCACAACAACACCAGTAACGTGCCAAGTCCGATGTGTTGACATGTTAAGTTTATCCTACTTGCTAAGCAATTTATTTTATCCACTTTTTGAGCAACTATATTATTAATTATTTTAACTTAACCTTACCTTGAACTCTAAAGAAGGAGGTGCTTCACAAAATTGCTAAAAAAAATCACATGCGTCGCTTCCGGAAGCTACGATCGCTCAAAAATCGAGGTTTTTAAATGCTGCCATCATGCCTCCATAGTCATTGGTCAACAATCTAAAATATACTCTGGGTTTCTAAATTTGTTCCAAAATGTATACGATTTTTACCATGCAGCGAAGTTAGCTGATAAAACCAGCAGATCCGCTGGACGGACGGCTGAGAGTCTCCCGTTCAAAGTCAATGAAGAGGTCTTCCGCGGTTCTACCAAACCGCTGACGACTGAAATAGTAGTTTGTAGACAATTTGGTAGTTTTGTATGGTCTATAAAAACAACTATATTTGTGGTCTAAGATGTTGCCAAACTGATATCACTGTTGCTATGTGGGAGTCGTATTTTTTAGACTGAAACGCGTATTTTGTATTGGTAGACTGTGCATTTTAACACGCGCCCTGGAGGGAGGTGGGCGAAATCCGCCCACCCCTCCGGTTTTTCGAGGATAGCGCAAAAACGGCGGCGCGCAGCGCCGCCGTTTTTTGTATACCTGTTTAAAAATGAACTTTCCGCATTATGTAAAATTCTTGGCCTCGGGTCATCTCAGGTCAGGTCACCAGCCCAGGTCACGTGATGACCTCAACTCCAAAACGTTTGCAGTAGTACCACAGCTACAGTTTTACGCCGATCAGTTTCACTCTTGCAGGACTTCATAAGGTCATAGATACCAACAATTTGTTTATCTCGGATTTCTAATATCGGTGACCTAAGGTCAGGTCAATTTTGTGACCGCCAACACTGTTTTATCAATAACTATCGACATAACGAAGATAGAGAAGAGAAAATGGTACAAATATGTTTGTCTCGTCGAGACACGTCTCCCAATATGCAACATGACCAACTTGGGTCACCACTTGACCTTGACCTGAGGTCAAATTTATCAGTTGACTTAACCCAGTCACCATGAATATGATTCGAAGCGCCTTGACAAGACACGCGCGATGGCGTCAACATTATTGGTTTATCTTTATTAGGTAAAAGGTTATTTGCGAAAAACTGTTTTGAAAACAAAATCACCTTTTTGACATTCGATGACCTCTGGAGCCTAAACTATTGACCTGAGCTCAAATCTGAGGACACTTATGTTGATTGCATTTTGCAAGGGCTTTTGATTGCTTTTTTCTAACTGTCATAGTTCCCGAGATATTTGGGGTTGTTCGAACCGAAGTCTTGAAAACTTGAAAATCTGACCCTTGATGACCTCTGGTGACCTCAATATTGACCTGAAGAAAAAAAATAGCTAAATACTTTCGAAAGAGCTTGTCTCGAGCTATCTAACGTCGTTTCCCGCTTGTCGTTACGTTGCGTGGTTTTCGAGATCATAGGGGGGGCGAAATCTGCCCCCCCCCCTCCAGGGTGTGTAATTATCAGAGGCCCTCCAGGGCGCGTGTTAATGTGTGAACCAATTCAGTAGAAATTGCCCTCGAATACCCCACGATTCGATGTAAAAAGCACACGCATGCAAAAATGTAGTATATGGCTCCTCTGATGGATCATTTGTGATGAAAAAATATCCAACCTGGCAAGAAAAAGACAAATGTTGTTCTCCAACGTTGTCCAGCATGACGGGGCATTTTACCACCCCTGCTAGTCGCAAACAATACTAAGTACTCACATAATTCATATTGCACTGGAATCTGGATGAGGTTTACCACAGTCGGCAATTGCGTGCAAAAAACAACAACAACATGGGAGCCACACAGACAGTTAGGGCGTCCTAAAACCCCAATCATCATCATCATCATACAAAACAACCAACTGCGTAGTACTGTCTGCTCCAGTCGCTATATATTTACATTTTCTGACATTTTATGGTGGCATAACTACTTGACAGCCCTGTAACAGACCACTGTTAACACCAGCGACATTCCAAGGCAGGACATCACAGGTTATGTGTTCAACACCGAAGACGAGAACTCAGCTATAGTTCCGCACGAGTATTGATCGTATTTCTGTCGTCAGTCGCCTCGTGAGCCGCCTCGTGAGCCGTTTCATGAGCCGCCTCGTGAGCCGCCTCGTGAGCCGCCTCGTGAGCTGTTTCGTGAGCCGCCTCGTGAGCCGCCTCGTGAGCCGCCTCGTGAGCCACCTCGTGAGCCGCCTCGTGAGCCACCTCGTGAGCCGTTTCGTGAGCCGCCTCGTGAGCCGCCTCGTGAGCCACCTCGTGAGCCGCCTCGTGAGCCGCCTCGTGAGCCGTTTCGTGAGCCGCCTCGTGAGCCGCCTCGTGAGCCGCCTCGTGAGCCGTTTCGTGAGCCGCCTCGTGAGCCGCCTCGTGAGCCGTTTCGTGAGCCGCCTCGTGAGCCGCCTCGTGAGCCGCCTCGTGAGCCGCCTCGCGGTGGAAACTAGTTACCGCACGTCACTGCCGCAGCGGAAAGTCGGCACGGAATTATTGGTGCAAGGAGCGTCTGGAAATATAATTCAACATGGATTTTTGATGGAAAACGACAATTTGAATTACTTATCAAACCATTGATGCTATCATTGTACTCGCCTTATTGGCATTATAGTTTTAGAAAGAAAAAAATAGCAACGAAGGGTCTGGCTTAAGCATGCTAACTGAACGAAATAGCTATATGCTAAATTTGTAGCCGCCGGAGACGGAAATTTTTCAGTCGAAAATAATACAACGTAAATAACTTCGCCATATGCATGATAACTACCGACTTTACGGACCAAGTGGGGTTTTCAGGTCATGTGCCATGCAATAATGCATGTTTGATCTGGAATGTGACATTTAATATTACCAACTGGTACGTAGTGCTATTGCAAATACCGCATGGAGCCATGTCGGGTTAGCAAGGCTTGTCGGTATACATGTCCTACATACCTTACAACTTGCTCTTTCCATAATCATTACAGGAGCGCCAGACACGATTGCGAGCTGACCTCAACGTTCTTTGCAAAAATGCCCGGTTCTGGGAAAGAAATGGTTTCTTTACTCTGTAAAACTCTCAAATCCGAACTCTGGCCTACGCGAGTTCGTTGCTTATATCCAGTTCACTTCCGTTGTTGTAGTGTACGTACATAATAAGCCAACAATTCGGTCTTGCCATCCCAAAACAAATGTTTCTGACAATTTTGTTTTAGAGCGACGTATTATTTTCAAAAACCTCATGAATACATACCAGCTCAATTGCATAATCAAACACGGCTGTGGCAGTGTGGCACCCCTGGAGTATACATGACCCTTTGCACAGCAACGCTTCCTTGATGTTCCGCTGGAGCGCACGCCGGTCAATAGGGCGCATTAACAATTCATCCGAGGGGCCCCGGCGGTCGCGCACCGACACACCGCGCTACAGTCGCGGCGCGGCGCGGTGCTCCATTTCCCGGGTAATCTGGACGGTCTACATGACCAGACGGTTGACACGGTTTTCAGCACCACAATCGCGATTAGTAATACTTGGCCCAGTTGGAGACGAAGCATGCAATCATTCCGAAGACAGACCAGAGAGTAATCATGATTGTAGCACATGCGCTATGCATGATTCTTCGCTGTAAATCGAAGAAGGAAATAAACGAGGTTCACCAACAGGTATAGTTGAACCTGAATCGATAGGGAAGTGGGTGATATGGACATGACCCTGTTTCTGGAGAATGGGAGTGCAATTGAATCATTTTGCTTAAAGCCTATCGAGTTATGAGTTACAGTAGGCTGTGCAGAAGGCATTGCAATGTTTTCCCTGCAATATGTGTGAATTATTGACTGAGTCACTCTGTGTCTTCTCCTTTATCTCAGATAGTAAGCGTTCCCAATTGATTGATTGATGTATTTCGCAACTCATCCACGATGGACATGGCTTTTAAAAGATGCAAGTCATTTCTGTTAAGAAAAAAAAGGCATAAATTCAGGTACACGTACAATACACATCACAGTTCAGTCGTTTGCACAGACATCGTTTCGCCTCTATCCGTCCAATATCGTGCGCTTTAGGTTGCTCCGGAACGCCGGTGCGCTTGGGTCTATCCCTAGTTTGTTCACTGTGCTCACTCCTCTGCTGCACAGTCGTCTTTTCCCTGTCTCTGTGCGCATTCGCGGCATTGTGAACCGGTCAGCTCGTCTGGTGGCATGCGTATGTTGCTCGTTTGCCCGCGGCCGTCAGCTTTATCTTCCTCTCCGGCAAAGCGCGGATATTTGAGGCTCTAGCTTCAACTGGAGCGAACTCTGCGCAAGACTGGATCATGTTCGGTGGGCAACTAGCGGACTAGCGGAGGTTGCAGTCAGAAAAGTCAATGGACAGGGAGGAGCTTGTCGGGGCTTCACGACGTCTAAATCTGTATGCTGTCAATGCTGTCGGTGAACAGATATTGCGTGATAGGATGGTAGGAGCAGAGTTCACGCAACAAACCAAGCGCAGCGAAGAGCTATGATCTGATCCTCAAAAGCCATTGAGAAAGCAACCAAAGGGTTGAGAGATAACAAAACAGGACGCATATTAGTACACGCACCCAACGTGTCGCACCACACACACCTCGGCGAACATGTGTACCAGAAGCAGCCCCACGCGCAGTCATCTACCCACCCACCTACCCAAAGCCAGTTCAAGGTCGTATATAGATGGTAACGTCATCCGGCGATTTGACCGAATCCGACCTATCGCTGGTGACGTCATTCGTCCGCAGAATCTCTTGCCCCTATACAAATGAAAAATAACACACCATTTTTGAAAGACTATATAGCGATTCTACCCAGCCAATTTAACGAAACATGCACGTACAGAAAGACCGATTATAGGTCTCTAACTTATCTAAATAACATTTTGCTCCGAAGTCACTCCTATTTTGACAGCGAAGGGGCGAAGGTCATACACCTCCGCTCCTGTAGAGTGTTGGGTAGGATCCGACATTTTGCAACTTCTTATATTTTTTCCAGGTTTCCGGAGCTTTTCCCATGCATCTCGACGTGAAAAACAACATGGTATGGTTCTTTTTACACACACAAAACTGCGTTTTAACTTAGCGCATACACGATTTATGAGAAGAAGAAAAAATTGGGTTTCTGCATTGATCAGGCAGATTGTGAAGTAAATAGTTTTCACACAATTTTTTAGCATTTTTCCTATATTCGCCGTGTCGTATTTGACCTAACAAATTTATTGCATCGCAGTAACGCATTTACTGGAAGTATTATTCAATACTTCTACAGTCACCGCTTTCAGCGCCATCTATTAGTAGATCGATATATAAACTGTGTTCTATAAGTGGTTTCTCAGCTGCTGACCGCTACTGAGGTGGGGGAAATGAGCCAGCGTGATCCCATGGTAATGTTCTAACCAGAAATAATGTTGAACGAACCCAGCACTGACCTTGTTACGCCTTGTTGCACCCTGGTTGTACTACAACTTTGGTCACCCTTACACCGCATAACCCAAGGTCCAGCAGATCCTGCGTCACGGGCAGCGGCGCTGCAGTCACCGGCTTCCGCAGAACACGTCGGCAGAGGAGGGTCCGTCCAGCCTCTCTGGCACAGAGGAGGGCCCATCCAGCCTCTCTGGTGCAGAGAAGGGTCCGTCCAGCCTCTCTGGCACAGAGGAGGGTCCGTCCAGCCTCTCTGGTACATAGGAGGAGACGTCCAGCCTCTCTGGTACAGATGAGGATCCGTCCAGCCTCTCTGGCACAGAGGAGGGCCCGTCCAGCCTCTCTGGTACATAAAGGGGTCCGTCCAGCCTCTCTGGTACATAAAGGGGTCCGTCCAGCCTCTCTGGCACAGCGGAGGGCCCGTCCAGCCTCTCTGGTACATAAAGGGGTCCGTCCAGCCTCTCTGGTGCAGAGAAGGGTCCGTCCAGCCTCTCTGGTACATAAAGGGGTCCGTCCAGCCTCTCTGGTGCAGAGAAGGGTCCGTCCAGCCTCTCTGGTACAGAGGAGGGTCCATCCAGCCTATCTGGCACAGAGGAGGGTCTGTCCAGCCTCTCTGGTAAAGAGGAGGGTTCGTCCAGCCTCTCTAGTACATAGCAGGGTCTGTCCAGCCTCATCAGTACAGAGGAGGGTCCGTCCAGCCTCTCCAGTACAGAGGAGGGTCCTCCAGCCTCTCCGGTACAGCGGAGGGGTCCGTCCGACCTCTTTCGCACCGAGGTGGGTCCGTCCAGCCTCTCTGGCACAGAGGAGGGTCCGTCCAGTCTCTCCGGCACAGCGGAGGGTCCGTCGAGCCTCTCCGGTACAGAGGAGGGTCCGTCGAGCCTCTCCGGTACAGAGGAGGGTCCGTCGAGCCTCTCCGGTACAGAGGAGGGTCCGGCGAGCCTCTCCGGTACAGAGGAGGGACTGTCAAGTGTTCTCGGCACAGACGAGGGTCCGTCCGGTCCCTCTAGTATCAAGGAGGATCCGTGCAGCCTCCTCGGCACAGAGGAGGGTCCGTGCAGCCTCCTCGCCACAGAGGAGGGTCCGTGAAGCTTCCCGGCACAGAGGAAGGTCCGTCCAGCCTCCCCGGCACGGAGGAGGGTCCGTCTAGTCATAGACTGGGACTCCTAGCTGGTGCCAGTGTCATGAACCACAAGGTGAGTGGCTGAAGGACGCTCCAGAGGAGGGGGACAACAGCGGAGAATACAAGGAGCTGTGCAAGTTCGTATCGGCGCTGGAGGTCACAAATGACACCGCAGAGGGGGGGGCGTCCAGCTGGTCCAACAGTTTGCTGGTACGATCGCGAAGGATGAGACCGACCTACAGTGACTGCTGCAGAGCGTGAGGCACACAGGAGGAAGTTCCCGAAACTCACTAAGAGTGTCATGAGCACACTGTAGTGCAAAGCGTCTCTGTGCGCTGCGTGGCCGCTGCATGGTGGACGGCGAGTTGCCGGCGCTCGCTCAGCTCATCGCCGCCAGTATGTAGGTGGCTGAAGACGAGCGGGCGCGCTGAGGGACCGGCTTCGCCGCCTCCCACGACTCTGCCGACGTGTTCACCAACATACAAGCTGGACTGTCCTGGATACCTGTCTGCGCGCGCTGCGGAAGCCGGTGACTGCAGCGCCGCTGCCCGTGACGCAGGATCTGCTGGACCTGGGGTTATGCGGTGTAAGGGTGGCCAAAGTTGTAGTACAACCAGGGTGCAACAAGGCGCAACAAGGTCAATGCTGGGTTAGTGCAACATTCTTTCTGGTTAGAACATTACCATGGGGTCACCCTGGCTCATTTCCCGCACCTCAGTAGCGGTCAGCAGCTGAGAAACCACGTATAGAACAAAGTTTACTATATCGCTCAATAGATGGAGCTGAAAGCGGTGACTGTGGAAATATTGAATAACACTTCCAGTAAATGCGTTACTGCGATGACATAAATTTTTTAGGTAAAATATTGCACGGGGAGTATAGGAAAAATGTTTAAAAAAAATTGTGCAAAAACTATTTACTTCACAATCTGCCTGATTAATGCAGAAACCCAAAATAATTTTTCATAAATCGTGTATGCGCCAAGTTAAAACGCAGTGTTTTGGGAAAAAGAACCATACCATGTTGTTTTTCACGTCGAGATGCATGGGAAAAGCTCCGAAAACCTGGAAAAAGTCGAAAAAGTGGCAAAATGACGGACCCTGGTGTTGGGGTTGTGTTCGAGAGGATGCAGGTTCAATGCGGACAGAATTCGCTATATAGTCTTGCAGAACTTGCGAGTTATTATTTATTAGTATGGAGGCAAATGATTCTGCCCACGAATGACGTCACCAGCCTAAGGTCGGATACGGTCAAGTCGCCGGATGACTTGCCTTGGTTAATACGTATATGTGTGTGCGTCGACAGCGCCACAAACGCTTTGCTGCGCCAAAATCCGGCAGATGTGTGACGTCACGCCCCTAGCCATATTGGGCCTATGGCGGCTGCATGCATCCCCTGCTGCATGTCCCACATATGACATATGTGGCCCACCCGAGATTCCGTTACTAATCCCACCTACCCAACACGCACCGTTTCGGTCAGCAGTTCGCTGCTGGAAATGCCACGTGATTTGGTCCCCGGGGGATCCCCGCCGTGCCGGTTGTTATGCCCTGCGGTAATTCTCTAGTCTGCAGTAATTCCCCGCCGCGCGGTTGTGTATCACGTGATACCCCCAGGCGACTCTTGGTGGGGTTAATTGCCTCACATCAAACACTGCCGCGGGCCACGTGCTGGGTGCGTGCAACGCTGGCGGACGCGCCAATTAACCCTCGCCCGGGCAGCGTCCGATCGGTGCGCGACCGTGCAGGAGGGGGGGGGGGGGGGGGGTACGACCCCCTAGCGTTTCGCCCCTAGTTGGGCTAGAGCTTCGATTAAAAAACGAGCGTGTTGCTTGTCACGAGAGGAAGACATTGATATCCGAGTGTAAGGTCCTAGGTCATTAGATAGCCTCTGAGGTCATGTCAATGACCCCAAATTCAACCAAATTGTAAATGCTTATAAATTGAATTTAATCAAGCTAGAATCACGAATGATCATATCGTTATGCTAAATGGGTGCCAACTTTGAAATCAAAGGCATCAAAAGTCCTAGAAACTGCCAAATTCCAAAAAAGTCATGTCAGGTCATGTCAGGTCATTTGAGGTCAGTGACCTCGGTTGACCTGTGGGGTGCATGACGCCAGTGGAACATATCATGATGTAAAATGGATCCCGTATTTGAAATCAGCGTCACAAAATGCTCTAGAAACTGCCAGAAGCCAAACAAGTAATATGAGGTCATCGGAGGTCAGTGACCTCGGTTGACCTCTGCAAAGATCAAACGAGGTAACAATCTCAATGGAAACCACAACTGTCACCTGGAAACACCTGTGCATATTCTCCTGAACAACAAACACTGCAACTGCACAAGTTACAAGGATCAATACTACGGGACGCCAGTTGCGCCTGACATGACCTTGAAAAACAGATCAAAGGTCACGGGTCATGTGACCTACAACTTTAAAATGTCAGAATATGTGTCAAATTGTTCATAAGTAGGGTACTGAAAGCTTCATCGAAATCGGTTGATATTTACGCGAGTTATTCCCCCCCAAAAAAACGAGGGGTGAAATCCCCCCCCCCCCCCCACCCCACCCCTGCACTGGTGAGAGTTAAGAAGTGTGTTCGGCCTTGCGATATTTTTTTTGACACTTGACGTGCAGACGTGCAGAATGAGGAAAATGTGAGGACTGCAGTGATCAGGCCAGCATGAGATACATTGAGAGTACACTTTGTTTTTTTTCAGATGCACTGTTCAATGATCTTATTTGCGAAGTGTTCATTAATATTCAATATTAATATTTTAACGCAAATTTTAATTGTACCAGGTAGCCCTCGATCACGTCAGTGTTATTTTTCATCTACTGCGCAATGCACCTTTATTTAATCATACCAAATATTTGTATATTACATATGTATTGGCTAAATATCTTTCTCTAATATTAAACTGGTGTTGAACAAAATGGCTGCTGTAAATTCCAAGGTTAGAGGTTGAGAAAGGTACAAGCCGGAAAAAATAAAATGCATATTTATCATCATGCTTGCGGTCAATTTCACAAGGAAATTAAACGACGATTTCAAATTACCTGCAGAATGACCGCATGAAAATATATAAATGCGCATGATGAGGCCAAGGGTTGCATGCAAGAAGCTCAAAATGGTCGTTGTAGTCGTGCAAATGAACTAATTACTTATAAAAAGCATCTAAGTTCACCTTAGCATAGGTCACTAAATGGTGCAACGCTTGGAGAGAAGCGTCACGAAAGTATCAAGTTCGATGTCGCTTGAATTTTAAATCGGCCTCAACCTGAACCAAATGCTCCGCACCGAAAATAACTTTAACATATTTAAAAGTAAATTTGGTTGGTACAAAATTCAGTGATGTAGCATCACCAGCCGACAGCAGAACCACTGCTCTGACGTCACTCATGTCTCTGCTCGTGTTCACCGTGGCCGCCGAACACGACGTCAGCATGCCGGCAGGTTCAGTGTTAACCTCTGCCGTCGAGTCAGCTGTCCATCGATCAAGCTGTCCATTGTTAGTGAAGGTGTCATGGTAACCGCGTCTGCGAAATCTGCGATGGACCATCGCCATGTAACTCGGACGCAGTCGCATGTGATGAGTTGCAGAGGTTCCCATGGTCCGAGATTTTGATATCCATTTAATTATGGATGCCATAAATCCGACATGAATATTCTGACATGGATATCTGTTGTCCAGTTCTCAACAACAAAGGGATTATTTCTGGTTAGCGTGCCAAAGTTGATTTAATGTTGGACAGGTCTGCCAAGGGATCTTGGGTCTACCATCTTTGGTCTATCTGTTTGTCCGCCATATGTTCAATATTTCAAGGTTAGATGGACAATGTTATAAGCTCCGCCGAAACGTGTTGGACCTTTCATATTCATAAATCTTCATCTAGATTCTGAATCGTATTGTTCATAGTTGTTTGTATTATTGGCTTGCAGACTGGTTATTGATTAAACTTTTTTGGACGATTCAATCACGATTCATTTTGTAACCTGAATGTTTCAATTACCTTTCGATTCATGGATAACATTTTGAGAATTGATTCTTACCAATTCAAAGAAGCAAACATATTTTAATCGACTCACGTCTGATTCAGCTTTTAAATATATATTTTAAATGTATGTAAAATCACTAAAAACTCCAAAGCAGCGTTTAGTAATCGTTGAAACGTGAGCTGTCCAGTTCAGAGAACGATCAAAGGTGAGGCCGAGGTTTTTGGCTTCCGAAATGGGGAGTAAATCATGGTCGCGGAATGTTACTTTGATGTCGGATAAAGTGCGCAGATTTTGTGGGCTTCCCAAGAGCATCAGTTGGGTCTTAGCGTCGTTAACTTTGATTCCGTTTGCTCGGAACCAAATGTCAAGAGAGGCCAGAACGTTTTCCATGCGTGCGACGACTGTTTGAATTTCAGACTTTTTGCCGCTGACCATAGTTTGTGTGTCGTCGGCGTATTGGACTACTACTGCGTCTTCGACAAACTGACTGATGTGTTAGCATGGGCGTCGCCACCACTAGAGACACTAGGGACATTGTCCCTAGTAATTTTCAAATCCTCAAAATCTACTAAGGATTGTCCCTAGTAAAATTCGAAACTGCCTTTGCTGGGGTCATGCTGGGGACACGGGACATGTCCCTAGTAACTTTCAGATAGATAACCTCAACATCATCAAAAGTTGAAGTACACGTGTACTTGAATTTTTCCAAGTAACGTTGAGACCGAGGCGAGTGGCGACGCCCTTGAAGGCACAGATTGGGCGGTACGTGGTCGCATAGGCGGATCCAGGGGGGGGGGCAAACTTAGCCATGCCCCCCCCCCCCCCCCACCCCCAAGACAAGTCTAATGCACGCTTAAAATGTATTTTTGGAGCGTTTTTGGGCATCCTAAGAAGGAAATTCCCAGATGTTGTTTTTGTAAGTGCAAAAAAGTAAACAAAAAACTCGACCAATGTCCGTATACTGAACGATTCAGTTAACACTAGATAAAATGGGATTCTGCTGAGCTCATTAACATTACGCCTATGAGCGTTGCATGGAAAGAATTGAGTTATAAATATTTCAGACCGCATCCCCCCCCCCCAGAGGTGAAAGTGGCCTCGGCCTTAAGGTATCAATGTGTCCCTAGTAGTTTTGAAACCGTGGCGACGCCCCTGGTCGTTAGCGAACACGCAGTAGAGAAGAGGTCCTAAAGCTGAGCCTTGGAACATACCGATGGTGTTGGGCAGCGGGTGGGATTTTTTGACACCACCCAGATTGTCAGTGAGGCTGACACTCTGGGTGTGGTTTCTCAGGTATGCCGAGAACCAAGATGTGTCGATTCCGTGAGCCTGTAATTTAGAAAGGAGTTATGAGTGGTCGATCACATCGAAACATTTGGTCAAGTCCACCAGGCAGAGAAGGGAGACTTCTCCATGGTCGAAGGCGGATAGGATATGGTCGGCTATGGAAGTCAGCGCGGTTTCCGTGGAGTGACGGGCGAAAACCTTGCTGATTAGGAGAAAGGAGGTGGTTTTCGAACAGGTAAGTATGGAGCTGCCGATGGACAGCTCGTTCCACAATTTTGGGTGATGATAGGAACAATAGAGATAGGACGAAAATTGGATGGGTTGGAGGGATCACTGGATTTAAGGATAGGGTGTACCAGGGAATGCTTCCGGATTGGGGAACATCGGATTGGGTTATGCTGGAGTTGACCAAATGCAATAACATTTCCCCGGTCGAGTCGAAACATTTAGGAAACATATGGATGCTGATGCCTTAGTCCCCGCAAGCCGACGAGCCATTCATTCCGAAGACGATAGCCCGCTGCTCCGCCAGTGACAGCGGCATCAGCTTAACCCTCGCCCTACGGGAGGGGGCCTGACAGGCCCTGAGGTTTTTCTTAAATAACTTTTTACACCTGCGGTGCATCTTGCTGAAATTTTCGGTAGCTGAGTTTACAGCAATTATACGTAGGCTCTAAAAAATTATTTAAAATTGGTTGAGAAATTTGGGAAATAATGACGCTTTCATGACGTCATGTTGGTAAAAAATTATAAATATTTGAAAAATCGTAGAAAATAGAGTTTTAATCTTATTTGTAACAGGGGGGGGCGGATTCCGCCCCCCCCCCCTCATGTTTTTCGCAGATATCTCTAGAACGGCTGGGAGCAAGCCCATGAAACTTTAGGACTTTTCATAGAATTGAATACCGCATTTGGAGTCAAAATTTTGAGTTCTTAACCTGAACAGAGGCGGTTCTAGGGCACAGTTTTGGGTGGATTCGGAGGCGACATTTGGCGATAATACGGAAATGCGACCTTCACGGGTTTCTTCCTAACTGCCTCAAGTATGAAAGCGTTACATCGGTTTACAGTGATTGCAACAAGTGCAAATTAGTTGATGTTAATGAAATATCATAAACATTGCATGGCAGAGGCGGTTTCAGGGGCTTGAAAAAGGGGGAGAGTTTCCAGGAAGTATGCAATGCTTGGCGGGACGCCAATAGAGCGATGTAAGGGACATGTATAGCTATCAAGATGTAAAAGATAGCTTCTGCTTCCATTATTTGCATAATTTATTACATATAGAGTTTCAGGGGCGTGTTCAGGCACATGAAAAGGGGGGTGACTGGCATGGTGATGACGATATGCCAGCGATAACGGCGCAATAGACGTTTAGCTTATAATGATATATGCACATATGAGGCCAGAAAAGGGGATAGTCATTTTTTTTGCAGAGGCGCGCTCAGGAATTGAAGAAAGGGGGTCATATTATTGCAAGGAAACTAAGAGGCATGGGCGTACAATGACATAACATACTGCAGTTTTAGAATGAAACACGCACCACAGGCTACTCTACGAACGATTATAAGATAATAGGCGAGTCCAGGTAGGATAAAAAGGGGGGTAAGCAATATTAATTGAAGTTTTAGTGAAATAGTCACTGTTGACTAGTTAGTATCATAATAGCGGATAATATACTTATCAAAAGGTCTTGTGCCGCCCCAGTGTGGATCCTGGATACGCTTATGATGAAGTACAACATGCAAAAAAGAACTATCTACGATCAGTAACATATTTATAGTGCTGGGTAGCAACTTGTCTGCGGTTAATAATTTTTTCCAATTTAACCTCCCTTTTTCACTAACCTGGTAACGCCTAGGGCAAAAATATGATTTATAAGTTTTTTCTAATGTCACAATCACATACCATTTCATTTATCAAAAAACAACATCAAAAAATGGTTTCATTACGCATTTACTTTACCCCCATATTGAGTGACCTGCACACGCCTATAATTTTTGAATTTTCAAACGTCACCATCATATATCAATTTCTAATTCAATCTCTATCGATTCCTATTAGTTGTGTTAAAATCGGTCGATCAACATGAAAGCTATGTTGGATCAAAAATACCACTAAAATTTGTAGTTTTTGCCCCCCTGTTGCCCCCCTATCCAAAATTTAGATTATTTTATTATTTAGAAATGTAGATCGTGTTGAGGGGAAGCAAACACCGTTTCATTTTTGAAAATCGGACGGGTAGATCTCGAGATCTCCGGGGGGCGGAATCCGCCCCCTCCCCCTGTTACAAATAGGGGTAGCCAGGAGCCTGTTACAAATAGGGTTAAGGCAAAATGCAAACGCAATTCACCAAAGATACAAAATGTCATTCTATTTGAAATGGCAATCTCCGATTTTTCCCAAATTTTGGGTTTTTGACCCCTAAAATTAAAAAAAAAATATTACAAAAAAATCCCCACAAAATCAAATCTTTAAAGATTTTAGAAAAAACGGAATATATGTGAGAGAACTGAGTATGGCCAATACTCATACCAAATGTCAAAGCAATATCTTCATTTCTGACTGAGTGATGGCTCTCTAAGGTAAAAAACTGATGACGTCATTTTAAAAAATACTTTTTTTTTACTTTTTTTGACAAGATACGAACAAATAATTACCTTTTCTGTATCTCTGAGCCAAAAATTGTCTAGGAACATGCCTTTTGATTTACATTTATCAATTTCTAATTTTGAGGTTTTCTGACGAGCAAAATCGCTGTTCTGGACGTAGTAAATCCGAGGTCATTCACATGACCTGGAAGGTCATCCGTTGACTTGAAACCTAAAAATCGCATACTGTTAGATTCCTCTCATGACAGGCAACATGCTGGTTCGTACCGCATTGCTCTAAGTTGCTTGGTTTGGAAGTTAACAAGGAGGCTGTCAGCCCCCCCCCCCCCCCCCGTAGGGCGAAGGTGAAAAAAGCTCCCGCAGGGCGACGGTTAAGTGCACAGACACCGACACGCGGCAGGCGACAAGCCACCTCCGGCACATTCCCCAGCCCGCTCTCTTCCCCAGCCACGCGCGGTCCAACGCTGACAAAGTAGTTATTCAGTTCGTCGACTGAAGCGTTGGGCCTCTCACGCGAGGATCGCTTACCGCCAACAAAATATTTGTTTAATCTGCCACATTGAATTACGCTAGTTTTCGCGGATGCGTCGCTCCACGACATCACGACTGTCGCGCCTGATGGCAGAACGCACTGCCCGATTCGCGTCACGGTACTCGGCAGATGTGAATTGGAATTGAAACTACCTGAAAATGTTTGTAGCGTTCCATTTATTTGGATGCACTTGTTTGTCAATTAATTTCTTACCAAGTGAATGTCATGCAATACTAAACCATACATTGTTTAACCCTCTCACGTGCATCCAATACACTTCTGGTCACGACTCAAAACTCACGTGTACTCATTTAATTTTAATGAGAAAGCCATCACTTGCCAATGCGTTGTACATGGATATGATCCTGGTCTAATTAAGCATATGTTGTTTTCCCATACTATTTCCCATATATGCTATTGAGCAGGAATGCCTGATATTTGTGTGAGGAAATGCACTTCTACAACACAAGAAGTGAGTTACTCCGTTTGGGCAATCTAGTAAGTGTGCGTCGAGATCATCGAGTGCATCGAATGTACGATATTTCAGTGGCCCAAAAACAGCAGATATATTTGCCAGTTAGCCTGTTTTACTTAAAGAGAATAGGTCACCTTGAAAGTTGTCTTAAAATTTGGCTATATGGGGTATTTCGAGCTGAAAAAGCGAATATGGCTTTTGTTTGGACGATAGATGGATATCCATCGAAGAGTTTCAAGTTTCGTGCCCCGATCGGGGCACAAAACAGCCGAACAGCGTCTTCTAAAAGGGCCCCTTTCTGAAGAAGCTGTTTCGTGCCCAGATCTACTACCACGACACTAGTCCTGTGTCGAAATTACTTAGCGTAGCGTTAGCGTAGCGTTAGCGTAGCGTTAGCGTAGCGTTAGCGTAGCGTTAGCGTAGCGTTAGCGTAGCGTTAGCGTAGCGTTAGCGTAGCGTTAGCGTAGCGTTAGCGTAGCGTTAGCGTAGCGTTAGCGTAGCGTTAGCGTAGCGTTAGCGTAGCGTTAGCGTAGCGTTAGCGTAGCGTTAGCGTAGCGTTAGCGTAGCGTTAGCGTAGCGTTAGCGTAGCGTTAGCGTAGCGTTAGCGTAGCGTTAGCGTAGCGTTAGCGTAGCGTTAGCGTAGCGTTAGCGTAGCGTTAGCGTAGCGTTAGCGTAGCGTTAGCGTAGCGTTAGCGTAGCGTTAGCGTAGCGTTAGCGTAGCGTTAGCGTAGCGTTAGCGTAGCGTTAGCGTAGCGTTAGCTTAGCGTTAGCGTAGCGTTAGCGTAGCGTTAGCGTAGCGTTAGCGTAGCGTTAGCGTAGCGTTAGCGTAGCGTAGCGTTTGCGTAGCGTTTGCGTAGCGTTTGCGTACTGCTCTACAAATCTGCTATATCAGTTCAAAACCCCATGTTTAAAGTAACGTTTCACCTTTCTTGAAGTTGTCAAATATACGCTGGTTGTAGTCGAAAATATGAAGTAAGTGTGCAGAAAACGATAGTGATATTTTGTCTCACGAAAAGTTACTTAACTTTATACAAATTAAGTTTTTTAACTTTGGGATGATGTCATTATTGAGCTATAGACCGCCGCTGATTGGCTGACAAAGTGGGATTGGCTGACAAAGTGGCTGTCAGCCAATTAGCGGCGGCACTAAGCCTAGACCCCATTTTGAAAATTATAAATTAAATTGCTTAAAAACGGCTAAGTTTGGGGGGAAATGACCCTAGAATTTTCGACATTTCAATAACGGCCAAAGATAATGGCTATCTCAGATCAAAACCCATACAAAGGTGAAACATTCCCTCTAAAGGTGAACTATTCCCTTTAACTGAGAAGTTCACCTCCTCACCAATGTTAACATTTTACCCACTTGCAACACCATTACATTAACAATTTATTCTTGTGGATATATTTTGGTAACTGGGCTATGATTTGCCGGAACTGGCGCGGTGATTTCAGTCCCAGCGAATCAGAGGACTGCACGGCGACAACAAACGAGGTCATGCCCTCAGGGCATGACACAGGACCGAAACATTTGTTTAAAGGGAGATAATCACCTTTGTCCACAAAAATGGAGTTAGCATCTGAAATCGATAGACGAGGCCCAAATATTATGTAAGTTCATCACATTTTGCATATAAACATTCCTACCGAAAGATATTGGCAGTTTCCTACCGATAAGCGATCCACGCGTATATCGGTCGGTACTCAGCAAGTACTCTGTAACGAATTCAGTACATTAGCCTCCCTACTCATTGTTATTTATCATGAAGATATGCAATATGTTTCCTGCACTCTATCTTTTGCGAATATGTGGCAAACAAATTATGAACAATCAACAATCATTTGCAAAAAAAGTGCATTGACATCAGCAGTTTAGCTTGGCACCGGCCGGCCGGTGCCAAGTTAAACTACGGCGACCTATTTAGTGTCGGCAATTTGTTTACAAGTGCCCATTCAACAACGTCTTACAGATTGATGCAAAAGCGCCAGATGTTGCGCTTTCCAATAGTGGAGGGAAAATACGGATCATTAATTTTCCCAAACTTCCAACTTTGAACTAGGGAATAATGTAATTTAATTCTTAAATTTAGATAACAACATTTTAATACCATAACGGTAGCCAAATACATTGTTGCTAACAAAATCAAAAGGTGATTATCTCCCCTTAAGGTCGGATTACAGCCCAGTGTTCCTAGAATTTTGATCGTCGCGCTGGCTGGCACAAAGCTCATGCCGCAACCATGGGCAAACCTACATACTCCAAACTATCGTCACATTCTGGGTAGCAAGCCGACGATCAAAAGTCGGTCACAGGTCAGGAATAGGATCAAAATAACGGCAATACCTTCCACACAGACATGGTCGCATTTGATCATTCCGTCACTATATTGATAGATCTTATAATGTAGGTGGGCAAAAGGCAGGCTGAGAGGTTAACTATTTTAGTATTTCCTAACAATGAGGAATAGCAATGACAAATATTGATACAAACCTGAAGCTCATTTCACCACACTGGTCTTCATTTCACGCGGGTAAGCCGTCTTTGATTTTACAACAATATACATTGGAGGATACATTATTGTTTAGTGTGCCTACATGCCTTTGTCTGGAGAAAATATAATTCGTAAACTGGTTAATGTTGCATTTTTCTGTATTTTCTTCGAGATGTTGCCTGCAAATGTCGTGCGTCAGAGCACGAACCTACAGCGCATCTTGGAAGTGTTCTGAACCTGATCAGAAACTGAAGCTATTAAATCAATTTGTATTTAAATGGTGTTCATTTTTGAAGAGTAACATTAAACAGTGCATAGATCAAATTGTGTTTACTTCGTAACACTTCATATTAGCCTAGGCGCTTTCCTAACCTTGCAACCTACTGACTTATGACTTCATTGAACTTAACTTGACAATTCGTGACAGCCCACTTAGTATTACCTTGGATTGAATTCAGCTGAAAAGCAACATCGCGGAGGAACATCACGCAACTGTATCGGATCAACAATCCGTTCAGAATTCAAAACCAGTTTACACCAGACGTCTCTGCATCGATCCATTTTTCACACCCCAGCAAAACTTTACGAATATTCTGTCGTTAACTGAACTTCATATCTCACCAATCGCCTTTTCGAAGAATTGGTACAGTTTCATCTCCTTGATATCTTTAACCTTCGCCGTCCATTCTCTCTCATGTTCTAATAATGATATTTTGTTTACATTTTTGTGTTTGAGATTTTCCATGACATTTTCATCTCAGGCCCAAATCATCCATTTTTAATTAATCAATATCCAATTTTACCCAAATCATCCATTTGTTCATGCTTGAATAATGATATATTGTTTAAATTGTTACACGACAACCTAGACATACCACAAAGGAGCAACAATGACTACTGAAACCTGTGGGTCGCCAACACTTACCAGGGCCTCTCGATTGATAACAGCTGGGACACGTGTCGTGCCCCTCGATTGATAATAGCCGTGACACGTCGTGCCTCTCGATGGATAACAGCTGTGACACGTCGTGCCTCTCGATTGATAACAGCTGTGACACGTCGTGCCTCTCGATGGATAATAGCTGCCACACGGCGTGCCTCTCGATTGATAACAGCTGTAACACGTCGTGCCTCTCGATTGATAACAGCTGTGACACGTCGTGCCTCTCGATTTATAACAGCTCTGACACGTCGTGCCTCTCGATTTATAACAGCTGTGACACGTCGTTCCTCTCGATTTATAACAGCTTGGACACATATCGTGCCTCTCGATTGATAACAGCCGTGACACGTCGTGCCTCTCGATTGATGATAGCTCTGAAACGTCGTGTTCTTCAAGATGATCTGTGGATCAATTTCACTCAGAGTTGCCTTCTGTTGATGTCCTTTTTCTTCATGTAATAATCATGGCACTGAAACACGATGTTTAGCCGCTTATGACTCAACAACTATCATTTAACCCTATTTGTAACAGGGGGGCGGATTCCGCCCCCCCCCCCCTCATGTTTTTCGCAGATATCTCCAGAACGGCTGAGAGCAGGCCCATGAAATTTTGGGACTTTTCATAGAATTGCATACCGCATTTGGATTCAAAATTTTGAGTTCTTAACCTGAACAGAGGCGGTTCCAGGGTGCAATTTTGGGTGGGTTCGGAGGCGATATTTGGCGATAATACGGAAATGCGATCTTCACGGTTTCTTCGTAACTGCCTCAAGTATGAAGGAGTTACATCGGTTCACGGTGATTGCAACAAGTGAAAATTAGTTGATGTTAATGAAATATCATTACAATTTCATGGCAGAGGCGGTTTCAGGGGCTTGAAAAGGGGGGGGGGGGGGTTCCAGGAAGTATTCAATGACTGGCGGGAAGCCAATAGAGCAATGCAAGGGGCATTTATAGCTATCAAGATGTAAAAGATAGCTTCTGCTTCCATTATTTGCATAATTTAATACATATAGAGTTTCAGGGGCGTGTTCAGGCACATGAAAAGGGGGGTGACTGGCTTGGTGATGACGATATGCCAGCGATTACGGCGCAATAGACAATTAGCTTATAATTATATATGCACATATCAGGCCAGGAAAGGGAATAAAGTCATTTTTACGGAGGCGCGCTCAGAAATGGAAGAAAGGGGGTCATATTATTGCAAGGAAACTAAGAGGCATGGGCGTACAATGACATAACATACTATAGTTTTCGGATGAAAAACGCACCACAGGCTACTCTACGAACGATTATAAGATAATAGGCGAGTCCAGGTAGGGTAAAATGGGGGTAAGCAATGTTAATTGAAGTTGTAAGTGAAATAGTCACTGTTGACTAGTTAGTATCATAATAGCGGATAATATACTTATCAAAAGGTATTGAGCCGCCCCAGTTTGGATCCTGGATACGCCTATTATGAAGTACAACATGCAAAAAGGAACTATCTACGATCAGTAACATATTTATAGTGCTGGGTAGCAACTAGTCTGCGGTTAATATTTTTTCCCAATTTTACCCCCCTTTTTCACTAACCTGGTACCGCCTATGGCAAAAATATGATTTTTAACTGTTTTGCCTAATGTCACAATCACATACCATTTCATTTCTTAAAAAACACATCAAAAAATGGTTTTATTACGCATTTACTTCACCCCCATATTGAGTGACCTGCACACGCCTATGATTTTTGAATTTGCAAACGCCACTGTCATATATCAATTTCCAATTCAATCTCTATCGATTCGTATTAATTGTGTTACAATCGGTCGATAAACATGAAAGCTATGTTGGATCAAAAATACCACTAAAATTTGTGGTTTTTGCCCCCCTGTTGCCCCCCTATCAAAAATGTAGATTTGTTTATTATTTAGAAATGTAGATCGTGTTGAGGGGAACCAAACGCCGTTTCATTTTTGAAAATCGGACGGGTAGATCTCGAGATCTCCGGGGGGGGCGGAATCCGCCCCCCCCCCCCTGTTACAAATAGGGGTAGCCAGGAGCCTGTTACAAATAGGGTTAATTGGTTTATGGCTTCCCCGCAAACGATGCCAATAAATAACAGTCACCTAGATCGCTACTACAACACGCTTCAACGAACCACTTCTCAAGCTGACAAGGATCGTCTGATTTGCTATTCGTGATGTCCATCTCATTGGCTTTCCAAAATGTCCATCCCTTCCTGATCATCTCCTGCTGACCGTTGATGGGCTGTCCGCTGTGAGTGATCAACTCTGCAGTCCTGATGTCACACACGACGCCTCTACAGCGCTCCCTGACCAGATCACACCTCTGACGTACCTGACCAGATCACACCTCTGACGTACCTGACCAGATGACACCTCTGACGTATCGTCTCCCTGACCAGATCACACCTCTGACGTACCTGACCAGATCACACCTCTGACGTACCTGACCAGATGACACCTCTGACGTACCTGACCAGATCACACCTCTGACGTACCGTCTCCCTGACCAGATCACACCTCTGACGTACCGTCTCCCTGACCAGATCACACCTCTGACGTACCTGACCAGATCACACCTCTGACGTACCTGACCAGATCACACCTCTGACGTACCTGACCAGATCACACCTCTGACGTATCGTCTCCTTGACCAGATCACACCTCTGACGTACCTGACCAGATCACACCTCTGACGTACCGTCTCCCTGACCAGATCACACCTCTGACGTACCGTCACTCTGACCAGATCACACCTCTAACGTACCGTCTCCCTGACCAGATCACACCTCTGACGTACCGTCTCCTCTGACATACCTGACCAGATCACACCTCTGACGTACCGTCTCCCTGACCAGATCACACTTCTGACGTACCGTCTCCCTGACCAGATCACACCTCTTACGTACCTGACCAGAGCACACCTCAGACGTACCGTCTCCCTGACCAGATCACACCTCTGTTGTACCGTCTCCCTGACCAGATCACACCTCTGACGTACCGTCTCCCTGACCAGATCACACTTCTGACGTACCGTCTCCTCTGACGTACCTGACCAGATCACACCTCTGACGTACCGTCTCCCTGACCAGATCACACCTCTGACGTACCGTCTCCTCTGACGTACCTGACCAGATGACACCTCTGTTGTACCGTCTCCCTGACCAGATCACACCTCTGACGTACCGTCTCCCTGACCAGATCACACCTCTGACGTACCTGACCAGATCACACCTCTGACGTACCGTCTCCTCTGACATACCTGACCAGATCACACCTCTGACGTACCGTCTCCCTGACCAGATCACACCTCTGACGTACCTGACCAGATCACACCTCTGACGTACCGTCTCCTCTGACATACCTGACCAGATCACACCTCTGACGTACCGTCTCCCTGACCAGATCACACTTCTGACGTACCGTCTCCCTGACCAGATCACACCTCTTACGTACCTGACCAGATCACACCTCTGACGTACCGTCTCCTCTGACATACCTGACCAGATCACACCTCTGACGTACCGTCTCCCTGACCAGATCACACTTCTGACGTACCGTCTCCCTGACCAGATCACACCTCTGACGTACCTGACCAGATCACACCTCTGACGTACCGTCTCCTCTGACATACCTGACCAGATCACACCTCTGACGTACCGTCTCCCTGACCAGATCACACTTCTGACGTACCGTCTCCCTGACCAGATCACACCTCTTACGTACCTGACCAGAGCACACCTCAGACGTACCGTCTCCCTGACCAGATCACACCTCTGTTGCACCGTCTCCCTGACCAGATCACACCTCTGACGTACCGTCTCTCTGACCAGATCACACCTCTGACGTACCTGACCAGATCACACCTCTGACGTACCGTCTCCCTGACCAGATCACACCTCTGACGTACCGTCTCCCTGACCAGATCACACCTCTGCCGTACCTGACCAGATCACACCTCTGACGTACCTGACCAGATCACACCTCTGACGTACCTGACCAGATGACACCTCTGACGTATCGTCTCCCTGACCAAATCACACCTCTGACGTACCTGACCAGATCACACCTCTGACGTACCTGACCAGATGACACCTCTGACGTACCGTCTCCCTGACCAGATCACACCTATGACGTACCTGACCAGATCACACCTCTGACGTACCGTCTCCCTGACCAGATCACACCTCTGACGTACCGTCTCCCTGACCAGATCACACCTCTGACGTACCTGACCAGATCACACCTCTGACGTACCTGACCAGATCACACATCTGACGTACCTGACCAGATCACACCTCTGACGTACCTGACCAGATCACACCTCTGACGTACCGTCTCCCTGACCAGATCACACATCTGACGTACCTGACCAGATCACACCTCTGACGTACCTGACCAGATCACACCTCTGACGTACCGTCTCCCTGACCAGATCACACCTATGACGTACCTGACCAGATCACACCTCTGACGTACCGTCTCCCTGACCAGATCATACCTCTGACGTACCTGACCAGATCACACCTCTGACGTACCGTCTCCCTGACCAGATCACACCTATGACGTACCTGACCAGATCACACCTCTGACGTACCGTCTCCCTGACCAGATCACACCTCTGACGTACCTGACCAGATCACACCTCTGACGTACCGTCTCCCTGACCAGATCACACATCTGACGTACCTGACCAGATCACACCTCTGACGTACCTGACCAGATCACACCTCTGACGTACCGTCTCCCTGACCAGATCACACCTCTGACGTACCGTCTCCCTGACCAGATCACACCTCTGACGTACCTGACCAGATCACACCTCTGACGTACCTGACCAGATCACACCTCTGACGTATCGTCTCCCTGACCAGATCACACCTCTGACGTACCGTCTCCCTGACCAGATCACACCTCTGACGTACCTGACCAGATCACACCTCTGACGTACCTGACCAGATCACACCTCTGACGTACCTGACCAGATCACACCTCTGACGTACCGTCTCCCTGACCAGATCACACCTATGACGGACCTGACCAGATCACACCTCTGACGTACCGTCTCCCTGACCAGATCACACCTCTGACGTACCTGACCAGATCACACCTCTGACGTACCTGACCAGATCACACCTCTGACGTATCGTCTCCCTGACCAGATCACACCTCTGACGTATCGTCTCCCTGACCAGATCACACCTCTGACGTATCGTCTCCCTGACCAGATCACACCTCTGACGTATCGTCTCCCTGACCAGATCACACCTCTGACGTATCGTCTCCCTGACCAGATCACACCTCTGACGTACCTGACCAGATCACACCTCTGACGTACCGTCTCCCTGACCAGATCACACCTCTGACGTACCTGACCAGATCACACCTCTGACGTACCGTCTCCCTGACCAGATCACACCTCTGACGTACCTGACCAGATGACACCTCTGACGTACCGTCTCCCTGACCAGATCACACCTCTGACGTACCGTCTCTCTGACCAGATGACACCTCTGACGTACCCTTCCTCGACAGATGACACCTCTGATGTACCCTTCCTCGACAGATGACACCTCTGACGTACCCTTCCTCGACAGATGACACCTCTGACGTACCGTCCAACCTCTAGGCCCGAACTCCTGACCACACCACCAATGTCTCACACAATCACTCACCGTCACTCCTTACTTCACTCTTCCGTCCAGGCCAGCACTCAACCCCAGTTTCCAGGAGGCAATGCTCACCGCGTGGGCATCCCCCTCTTTCTCTCTATTTCTCTCTCTCTCGTCACCTTTCTGCCTCTCTCCACACTTCTTTCTTCTTTCTGCTCACCGCCAGGACGTGGACTCTGCCACCTGTCCCGGTCCACTCCCTTCACTCTGCCACCTGTCCCGGTCCACTCCCTTCACTCTGCCACCTGTCCCGGTCCACTCCCTTCACTCTGCCACCTGTCCCGGTCCACTCCCTTCACTCTGCCACCAGTCCCGGTCCACTCCCTTCACTCTGCCACCTGTCCCGGTCCACTCCCTTCACTCTGCCACCTGTCCCGGTCCACTCCCTTCACTCTGCCACCTGTCCCGGTCCACTCCCTTCACTCTGCCACCTGTCCCGGTCCACTCCCTTCACTCTGCCACCTGTCCCGGTCCACTCCCTTCACTCTGCCACCAGTCCCGGTCCACTCCCTTCACTCTGCCACCTGTCCCGGTCCACTCCCTTCACTCTGCCACCTGTCCCGGTCCACTCCCTTCACTCTGCCACCTGTCCCGGTCCACTCCCTTCACTCTGCCACCTGTCCCGGTCCACTCCCTTCACTCTGCCACCTGTCCCGGTCCACTCCCTTCACTCTGCCACCTGTCCCGGTCCACTCCCTTCACTCTCCCACCTGTCCCGGTCCACTCCCTTCACTCTGCCACCTGTCCCGGTCCACTCCCTTCACTCTGCCACCTGTCCCGGTCCACTCCCTGCTGCACTCTGCCACCTGTCCCGGTCCACTCCCTTCACTCTGCCACCTGTCCCGGTCCACTCCCTTCACTCTGCAACCTGTCCCGGTCCACTCCCTTCACTCTGCCACCTGTCCCGGTCCACTCCCTTCACTCTGCCGCCAGTCCCGGTCCACTCTCTTCACTCTGCCGCATGTCCCGGTCCACTCTCTTCACTCTGCCGCATGTCCCGGTCCACTCCCTTCACTCTGCCGCCTGTCCCGGTCCACTCCCTTCACTCTGCCGCCTGTCCCGGTCCACTCCCTGCACTCTGCCACCAGTCCCGGTCCACTCCCTTCACTCTGCCACCAGTCCCGGTCCACTCCCTGCACTCTGCCACCAGTCCCGGTCCACTCCCTTCACTCTGCCACCAGTCCCGGTCCACTCCCTTCACGCTGCCGCCAGTCCCGGTCCACTCCACCTTCACTCAGCACTCACCCGGCTAGTGTCGGAGCCGACGAAACGCACGTGACTCCTGCCGTGCGACGGCGACGGTGGCGATGGGTGCACTGCCAACGACCGATGCATCGGCCAGTGGCGGGGAGGGGGGGGGGGGGGGCACTCGTTGAGCGACCAGGCAGCGTCGGACACCGCTGGAATTTCAGTAGAATTGTATAATATAGTATAGTATACTAGTTTCGAATAATATTGTGCTGTCTGTTCTGGGATGCAGAATAGATAGCACAGTATGTGCTGTCTGTTCTGGGATGCAGAATAGATAGCACAGTATGTGCTGTCTGTTCTGGGATGCAGAATAGATAGCACAGTATGTGTTGTCTGTTCTGGGATGCAGAATAGATAGCACAGTATGTGCTGTCTGTTCTGGGATGCAGAATAGATAGCACAGTATGTGCTGTCTGTTCTGGGATGCAGAATAGATAGCACAGTATGTGCTGTCTGTTCTGGGATGCAGAATAGATAGCACAGTATGTGCTGTCTGTTCTGGGATGCAGAATAGATAGCACAGTATGTGCTGTCTGTTCTGGGATGCAGAATAGATAGCACAGTATGTGCTGTCTGTTCTGGGATGCAGAATAGATAGCACAGTAGGTGCTGTCTGTTCTGGGATGCAGAATAGATAGCACAGTATGTGCTGTCTGTTCTGGGATGCAGAATAGATAGCACAGTATGTGCTGTCTGTTCTGGGATGCAGAATAGATAGCACAGTATGTGCTGTCTGTTCTGGGATGCAGAATAGATAGCACAGTATGTGCTGTCTGTTCTGGGATGCAGAATAGATAGCACAGTAGGTGCAGTCTGTTCTGGGATGCAGAATAGATAGCACAGTATGTGCTGTCTGTTCTGGGATGCAGAATAGATAGCACTGTATATGCATTATACTGCTTACAATGATTAGCCTTTCTTTGAAGTTATAAATATAAACATATAAACCGCGCAACGACGGGGGTCCGAGACGACTTAGAATCGACGCAGATACCCGCCTACTAAAATCCAAAAAATAAAACACGTAACGCAGCGACTAGCGGAAAACGTCGTAAAATAATTCTTCACAAGCTCTATTGAAAGTCTCGGACATTTTTAAGGTCAGGTCCGTATTTATTTCACTAGAGGTCACCATAATGTTGTCCATATTTGGCTGTCCCTTACAAAACAGACCTCATTATCTCGAGAACTAACAGAATTAGCGATCCGTAACAAACAGAATACGTTCGGAAGATAATTTATATTCCGGTCTGCGGTGTTCTATCATCTTCGATCCCAGGTCAATATTAAGGTTCAGAGAATTCATTGAACCTGAACATTCTGAAAATCGTTATAGTTATTTCGGTATAACTCTTAACATAAATATGGCAACGTAATGTAGCCTGCTCTATTGTGTTTATCTCGTGAAGCTGCGTCGGATGATATAAAGTGTGACTTAATTTGGTCAAATTCGAAAATTAACTTGACCTCAGGTCAGGTAAAGGTCAGGTCAACTTCAAATATCATATAAATCAACGTGCCTTGACAACCTATACACGATGGTGCCATCGCTGGCTGTTGATTTAGTGAAATTTACTAAAATAACTGCGCATGACCTCTGGGTCACAGATGTTGACCTCGTAGAGGTCACAGGGTGAAAATGTCACAATTTCACATGGATCTTTGCATTTCGCATAAGAATGGTGGGTTTGATGTAACACGAATCATACTGATTTATCGACTGCTTATGCGTTTAATATCGCAATTTTGTGTGACAATTCCATCCATCGAGACCTTTTGCATGGTCAAACATTTTGTACTTGACCTGACCTGTGACGTCATCGGTGACCCCGAGGTCAACAATATTATGTTTTCCTCGATAAACTTCCCAGGGACGTTTGAATTGTTTGTTTGAATGCCGTTTGAATTTTTACGATCGGTCTAGTAGTTCCGGAGATCCGAAGGGAATGGGCAAAAAATAGCCCCCCCCCCCTCCAGTAAGTCGCGTTATGGAATATACCCCAGTAACTCGCGTTATGGAATATACCCCAGTAACTCTCGTTATGGAATATACCCCAGTAACTCGCGTTATGGAATATACCCCAGTAAGTCGCGTTATGGAATATACCGCAGTAAGTCGTGTTATGGAATATACCCCAGTAACTCGCGTTATGGAATATACCCCAGTAACTCGCGTTATGGAATATACCCCAGTAACTCGCG